>QNQO01002927.1:0-83657 GCA_003290165.1 Berberis thunbergii | reverse complement strand
AAAAGAATTTGGATGAAACGGTCATGTTTGCAATATCATTAGACTCAGACTGAACTGCATAAATATCCAAACCAAGGTTGAGGTAGTCCTACATTAGAACAGCGACTAGCAACCAGTCTTTGCAAGTAGTCTCTTTGACGCACGCTTCCAGTTGACTATTCTTGGGGAAACCTTGTCAAGACATTCTAATAGAACCCATCTGCAAATAAGAACGACATGTCAAGCAAAATATGTAGAAGCAACAAACTTTAACACATGGAAAATGTAACTCACCCATTTCTGACATCCTCAAACACATTATTTACGTAAGTAGCAATCCCAAGACTATTGATCCACAGTCGGAAACAACGTTCTTCTCTTGATACTTGTTCATCATCTAGCATCATCTCGGCAAACTGAGAATGCCAAGTCGGAAAGGACTTCCACGGAGATCAGAAGATTTAACTCGTAACTGCAGAATACGCCTGAGATGTTCCCTGTGTATCACCTTTAAAGGCCTCCAATAACCACTGTTGGGAAAATCACTTCCTTTAATTCACTAGAGTTTTTTGGAGGCTGGAGGAGGGGGATAACAGAGGGTACCCCTCTTTTCAAAGCAACATGCTCTCCTGCTGATCAAAATTTCTATCTAGGTAACTTGTTCAACTCAACTCATTTTCTTGAAATATTCAGTTGGAAATTTTACTGACTTGAAATATCTAGGTTTGCTCTCCTGCATATCTTACTGACTTGAAAATTTTCATGACCTACACATTTCAGTCAACGATCAAAGCACATAGCAAACACAGACTTAGAGAATTACTCATCTACTAACTAGAATTCTTCAGTCCACCTCCTGAATAGAGCAAATAAGTAGCCCTCAACTATGATGAGCAAACCACTCTGAATGTACATCCCTCTGCCTTTCTGAATATGTTAGACCCATTGCACCAACATCACAGCTTTTACCTTCCTCTAAACTAAGATTACCAGCTGGTCCTACCCCTAAGAAGTCAACAGTCATTTTTCCACTTCCATCGAGTTAGCTGCTTCTCCAATTTCTGAATGAATTATTAGGGGAGAATAAACAAATCCACCATGAATAACAGCAGAGTCAGGCCTAGAAGCCATGTTTATGGACCCTTCCAAATTCTTACTAAAAAAATTATGATTTGCCACATGTAAGCCAGTAGTCATTGCTTGATTAACTGTGGAAGGGGCCTCATGTAGTGACCCATTTGAGCTCAATGCGCTGGATGAGTAGCCCATGAATCTTCTGAGGAGAATCGAAGATATTGAACTATCACTTAGTTTCGAACCCATCTCTGCAGCTTTCTGCAACAAAGCTGTTTCAGACATGTAAGGAG
Organism: Berberis thunbergii; assembly: GCA_003290165.1. Lineage (NCBI taxonomy): Eukaryota > Viridiplantae > Streptophyta > Magnoliopsida > Ranunculales > Berberidaceae > Berberis > Berberis thunbergii. The sequence goes on along the minus strand of QNQO01002927.1, from coordinate 82,311 downwards.
AGCCTACTGGGGTGTGACCATTGTTCAATCCATTTAGATAGTTTACACCAAATGAAGAGGCTCTTGATGCATTCAGATTGAAAATATCATCTGAACAGCTAGAGAATGTCATACCAGGAGAACCCAAAGACAAGGACCTCATAGGATCATTGGCATTCTGATTCGATGCGGCTAAATTCACCATGGTATGTGTATTTGAATAGGTACTAGTGGCGTGAAAAGAAGAAGAAAATAACTCTTAAGCTTGATGGCCCTGTAACATTCCTCCCATTGGAACCAGAGTCTGATTTACCTTGTAATTCTCAGTAGCCAAAGCATCGCAAAAGGCTCTATGAGTAACAAAGTTGTCCTTCCTGTGCATAAATTGAGATATGGTTACAAAAAATCATCAAAACATTACGAGAGCAGAAAAAAGGTAAATAGGAAAGATAGAAAGCAATTCACAAATTGTAAAAAGGTATGTCTAGACAATACCTGGAAAAAATGGTTCCAAAATCACAACGATATTCTCTGTGCCACAGATTTTTTAGTGTGCTTTCCAGTCTGACTGAACTGCATACCGCTTTGAGCACTTGTCACACTTCAATTTTTTTCTCCATTCTTCCTACTGAAGTGCTTCTTTATGCCAGTCAGGTCACCTAGAGCACGATTTGAGTCATAGTGTACGCAACTTGGCTCTGGACAAACATAAACCCGCTTCCTAACCTCCGTAGTGGGCTTCTGCTTCAATTTCCATGGAAGGTTGTGCCCTCTTCTATGAAGTTGAAGGTTTTGATCCCTCTGGAACCCTTTATGGCATACCTGACATACGTATCTGTTTGTCTCCATGAGTGTCCTTGGAGACAGCTATAACCTCAGCATTTGGATCTGGAAAGTCAACCATCAGGACAGATAAAAAGTTGATGACTATAAGCTTTCAGAGCTTGGTCATGTAAGTAAAAGGACTCAAATTAGACGTTCTATTACAAATTATATTTAAAAGATCACTAGCTTCATTGGATTGTTGATAGAATCAGCACTCGAAAAAACCATTAGCATAAACTGAGTAACTAGGCCACAACTCTCTCGCGTGCATAATTGAGGATAGGTAAAAGTAAAAACTGTGTTCCTTGAGTTTGTAAAGGTACATGATGTTCCATCCGTTTGATTCCTATTAAAGATGACAAACACTACGATACTTCCAGTTAAATGTTTTCTCAAAAAACTTAAATGATTGACACAAATCATAATTAATCATAATATTTCAAAGCCTTTAAAGGTATTGAATGCATGTAATCAAACTCAACCAGCCAGGTCAAGATTGACTTCATGCGAGTACATGTTTGGGAGACTTAACAAATATTCGTACAAACAGAGTCATCGTTGATTCAAGAAGTTATGGAATCATTTGCAAGCATATATATCTGAGTTGTTAAGATTTGATACTAATGTCTCAAAGAGATATGCAGAACCAAAGTAGGATAATCTTAAAAACTGTAAAACCAAAAATAGCATTGCTAGATTTTCTTGCCTGGATTTCCTGGATGACTGCGTTTCTTCTTTGACATCATGGGGTTGGAAAGAGAATTGTTGCCACCAGCTCCCAGCGTAGAAATTCCATTGGAGGATAGAATGGTGTTTGGGAGATGCCTTCTTCGTCTTCTTCATCAAAATCTTTGCTGAAGTTGGACATGTTTGAAACTCTCAAGTCTCCAGTTCTTTCTCATGTCATAAGCCAAGGGAGCAAACACCCATATATATATATATACAAAAAATGATAACTGCATTGCATAGAAGACAAAAGAGAAGAAATTCCATGCCAACCTCCTTCAAAGACAATAGTCAATGTATACATATTATAGTAGTATTAAAATTCTTGATGACAAAATCGACCAATTAGATAGCATTAGTTTAGAAATATATCAAGAAAACTCGTAGGATTTAGTTGGATTACTTTGTTTGTCCTTTGCAAGGTATGGTAGTCAGCACTAATAGAATTGCATAAACACCCTCTGTCATTTTTAAATGACATAAACAGTAGAAAGAGACAACATATTATGTCTACAACTTGCAGAGAACATTGTTGTAAATGAGGTAAGACTCTTTCAGACTTTATTTGCCTTGATTAATTTAAGTCTGAAGTAATGGCATGAAATTTTTGAAAATGGTTTCTGCAGTTTGTTCTTGTCTCTTGTGAAAAATGGACTTGGTTAATAAGACCAAAATGGTCAAAGACAATTCAGTGAAGACAAAAAGGAGAATGCCAACCAAGAGATCCGATGCATGCCTCTTATTTATACTAAAGAATGTTATTTACGGATACCTGCTTCAATTTGATGTTGATCTCCGTCATCTATCATCATATTTGTATTCGTCGTGCCTAGTTGTCGTGTTTACAATGTATTTTGAACAAGTCTATCTTGCAACAAGTGAAAAAAAATTGTCACAAACGCGCAGAGGAAACCAGTTAACCACACACTACGTGGTCAAGACTATTTATCCCTCTGATTTAACCATGACAAAGTTGAGAGATTGGTTTATGTTGGCCTAACGTCAATATCGTCCTTATATTTCTTCTTTTTTATAAAATAGACCACAATTCAAGTTATGCAAGATCATCCCCATTAAGCAATTCAAATGCTCTTATACCTAGATAAACCAATACTTATGAAGGTGACCTTACCTGCTCCATCAGCATGAATGAATAATTTCTTTAGCCACACCTCAACTCTGTAAACTGATGGTTAACAATATTTCTAGAATAAAACATGTGGCACAAATCATGCCAAGTAACGGATTCTCATCATAGGGACCTTCTTGCCATTGTATACAACAAATAAACTCTCTTTTTCTGAAGGAGATCATAAAACTATCCGAAGTCCCAATTAAAAGTCATTGAATAAGCCAAAAAAAAAATATTTGCGTGGGATAAGCAAAATGAAAGTTGTGACACATCTCAGCCCTTTGAATAAATGAACCAAAGACCCATCCCATCCAAAGCCTCATAAGATACTACCATCCTCAAATTTCTGGGCAAATAACACTTCAAATATGTAATTTTCCAAGAAATTAGACAAAATCGCCTCAACACTAAAAATTCTAATTGAATAGGTTTCTCATTTCAAAATAAAATACAGTTAGAACTAAATAGAACATTCACCAAAATGGATTAAGAAAAAAATTTGAAAATAAAGTGACTAAGAAGAGGATCCTGATATTGCCTTCGATTTAAGCATACGAAGCTTGACCTGAGTGAACTGGCTCTGAAGCCATTGATCTGAAACCACAACACCCACAAATCCAGACATCATCGACATTGTTGCCAATGTTATATATGACTCCTTATAGTGGGAGATAATGTTGATTGCCCACTAACTGGTCCTAACAAAAACTAATCAAATAAAAAATAACCATTATAATTCTTCAACAACAAATTTCAACATACCATCACCAGAATCAAAACAATAATTCAAATCCACATTTTTGCAAACAAAAAATACAAATAAATTATGATAAGAACAATTACATAAATCATGAATATGAAGAACATCATCTGTAAGATCTAAATGCATAATAAGAATGTCAAGAACCATAATACAAATAAAGAAGAACAATTACATAAATCATGCTTAAATCCAATAGTTTCTTATAAAAGGATCCATACCTAAACTGTGAAATTGAGAAATACTCGTACCCAAACACCACCACTATCTCCACCCTGAAACATCAATCGAATCCTAATCCAACATCGTCATCTCCCTCCAATGACTCTTCCTCTCACCAACTCACCAAATCGGCAGTCCCAATCTCCACCTTCGGAGTCTGATTCAACTCAACCTTACTTCTCTACCTCCCCATCCCCCTCCCTCCTCTGATCCTTTACCTCCTTGGAATTTGCAAACATAGAAGAACTCACCTGAAGCAGGCGAAGGCGGTGGAGCGGCGGATGCGAGTGGAGTCGACGGTGGTTCTCTTCTCTGTGTGCGATGGAGACTAGAGAGGGAGGCGATTTGCAACAAAAGTGTCTTTCTCCGTCTTGAGCTCCCCGATGCCAAACGTGTAGCTCGGGCTCCTTGGTGCCAAAAGTGTAGCTTGAGAGAGGGGTAACCAAAAGTGTCGCTCGAGAGAGGGTAAGTTTTTACTGCCGATGACACAACCATCTCTCCCTCTCATCTCCTCTCCTCTCGCTAAAGTGTAGCCCTAAAGTTTCATCTTTGATTTCTGTCTCTCCCTCGCTTTCTCCCAAGATCTCTCCCCCTCACTCTCTCCCTGATCTTTGTCTCTCGATATCTCTCTCTCCCCCTCGCTCTTTTCCTCGAACTCTCTTTTCCTGGAACGCGAGGACGACAAAGAGAGGCGAGAAGTATTGCTTGCCTTTTAGGACGTGAGGGAGTTTTAAAACTTTCAGTGCAAAAATGCGATTTTTTTTAATCTCGCGCTTTTGTTTGATAGCGTTTCAAGAGGGAAATTATTATGAAAGCTTGGCCTTTTATAGCACCAAGTGTTAAAAACGCTATGACTATATGAAAACTTGGGCTTTTATAGCACAAGTGTGAAAAACGCTATGACTTAATGCTATTAATAGGCAACTATGGTGTAGTGTAGTCAGAGTGAACGTTATCTAGCGTCTCCTGGGAAACCTTCTTGGGAGATAAGCGCACTTCGAAGGTAGCAAACAACTCATTGTCCAGTAAATCACCGGTAGGCATAACGAAGGAACAAGAAAAATGAATAGGGAAAAAAGAAAGAACCCTAATTTCAATGATGGCTTAAATAGCGAAACAAACCCGTCACGTCCGCTTTTATAGAACAGAAGATCGAGATCAAGATTTTTGTTTTTCACAGTCTCTTGCAATCCCAACTCCTTCTCTTCTTATTCTTCTTCTTGCCTTCTTTTCTTTCTTGAACACCAGTTTTCTACCATCAACATATAAACCCCAAATCCCTCCCTCATTTACATTTTCTCTATTTTTTTCCTTCTTCTCTTCTTCTTCTTCTTCTTCTATGTTTCTCTCTTTAGACTTCAGAGGAGTTGCGGCTAGCGAGAAGACTGCAGCACGTTTTCTTTTCTTCTGATTTCATTTTTTTCTTGTTGGGATTTTGTTCTTCTTCTTCTTCTTATCTCTTCTCTTTTTTTTTTTCTTTTCTGATTTTGGTTTGTTCGGTATCATCAATGATTCGACGTGTGGCTTGATGAAGAAGAGATCAGAATTGGCATGTGTTGCTTAATGATGAAGAGCAACGCATTTCTGTGTTGGATTTGAGCTCCCAACCTTCTATTGCTTACTTCATCTCTGCCTCTGATGGTACTCCCCTCTCCTCGTCCGCCTCCTCTTCTCCATCTTCCACCCAGAAACTAGTACCTCCTCCACCTTGACATCACCACTTCATAATCCCAACGTGACCAACTTGATGTTTCTGTCCAATTTGTTCCTCTCTTTCAAAGAATGCAGAATTTTATTGTCATTGGCAAAGTCGTTTTCGCTTACCTCGTGGATTTTCTCCCATTTCCTCCACTCTTTATGGTGTAGCTATTCTCCTCAAGTTCTTCCATAATTAGGATTGGTTCATTAACTTCTCTGCTTCAGATTACCCACTCCTCACTCAAGATGGTCCGTATCGAGTTTCATTTTTTTTCTTATTTGGATGTTTTTGTATTATGTTTTCTTGATATGCGTTTTTGATTTTTTATGAAATTTGTTGATTTTATGATTTGGGTATTCATGAATTTTGGTTATTGAATATGGGTTTTGATTCTTATGATAGAATGTTATCGATTTTTCACTAAATTGGGTTAATCATTGTGTTGTTTAGATCTTCTTCATATATATAATATCATACCTAATGAAGAATCTCAATTTGATGGATTACAATAGTTATATTGGCTGGAGAGAGTATAAATCTCAAACTTCAATTTTCTTTAATTAGTGTTTTTTTGTTTTATATGTGGAGGATTTTAATGTGATCTATGATGCAAGTCCCGCAAACTAAATGGATTACCGTTGATCCAGGGTTTTACCTTTTAGATAACGCTAATATGTTTTATGCTAGACAAAGCGGGAGCTTCCAAATACGCACATATTGTTCACAGGTCAGTCTCTTATGTGATTCTTAGTCAGTTAATATAGGAAAGCCACCTATTGTTGTAGCTTATAACAACAATGCAATTAAATCTTTTATAGTAATAAGAATGCAAATTTATTGAAGCTAATTGATGGAGGAACTTAACAAGTGTGATTCATGGAGAAATAGTATTTGATAAAATGCATTTTATTTGTATGTTTCATGTTATATAGAGAATTGCATGTCTAGTTATTACAAATATAACATTATAACTTGGATTTTGTAATTTACAAGCTTAGATACAAGTAAAATGTATATATTTTAATTTTTTATATAATATTAAATTATTTTTTAGGGTTGTTTTACTTACATAAAGTCATCGCTTTGCTTTTCATTTAATGCCGTAAAAGGAAGTTTTGCTTCATGCATTGACTACCCTGAAAAAACACATGCAGTCATCTTTAAAATTGTTTACACTTGGAAGTTTTCCAAATAGCCAATTAGCTAGTGCAACATTATCATATTTAACAATTTACACTAGTAGTTACTTGATATGATAATGATTGACCAACAACTGCGTCCTAGTTTGCCAATTTTTCCCCAATTTCGTTGATCCCTTGATATTAACATCCACAACACAATCTACATTGTGCTAGTGTCATTATCCAATATGGCCTTTGAGTTCAAACTTCATCCAACCATTCTTGAGACAATTTATGCAATGATTGTACACATGGACTATTCATGTTTTTTATTGAGCAATCTCGACGAACATAGGTTGTGAGATATCAAAATGCTTTAGTGGTGGTTTGCACCAATTCCCTGTGGGTTGGGTTAGTTGGCTTGACAAAAATTGGTTGCACATACAATGATAATTATCCCGTCATGGCAAAACAGTGACTCTCGGCACTTGATCCCATAGTACGCACCACATATGAGACCGTTGTTGAGTGTGAAAAAAAATGTCATAAAAGCATCAATGGAGCCAATTTGGAGAGTTGTGAGTTGCATGTATTCCCCATGGTTAATCCACCATTCTCATAAGCGCCCATTTAAGCACGAAACGAGCTTGTTGATTATATTCGTACATTGGAATTGAATCGTTGCATTTCAACTTGCCACCAGGCAAGCATTTCCAAAATCCTATTTCCCAATTGTGAATGAGGGATGTCATCTGATGGGTCCAAAATTTGGTCTCCTGTAAGTATGACCTGCAAAAAAAATGTAGATTGCCGAAGACCACCTTTCTTTGGTGGCCGAAGGCACTCCAATGCTTAAGTCGGTAACTTAGTTGGAGACGGAGATAAATCTGAATAAAACTTAGTTAAGTTTCGTACAATTTGTCAAATGTTCCATTTACCTTATATAATGGTTGTTAATTCCCTGCATGACTTAGCATTTGAGGCGCAATGAGAGGTAGTATTCTCCTTTATGAAGATGTCCTCGGAGGCGTAACTCCCCCCACGACTCTTTTCCTTTGTAACACTACTCATCTTTAAAGGAGAACTTTATCGAGCCTGGATTTGGGTCCTTAACTATGGTTTCATTTCGAAGGACCCGATTTGGATTTTTTATCATCGGATTTGCCCTTTTTTGGCTTTATGAATTGGCCTGGTCTTAGGATACTTGATCCTCATGATGGACGATATCTACCACATGTACAGCTGTGACATCAGTCTTTTTGATGTATCATCAGCTGCTCCCCCTTAGTTAGTTGGTATGCTGACATGGCCACTAACTCGATGATGGTTGTACTTTCAATTTCATCATTGCCTCGCATTTAATGATGTCAGCAACTTTTGGGTGGGTTGGTATTTTTGATCTCTCGTTCATGATTCCATTTGTTTTCGCTTGTATTTTGGGATTTTGTGCAGCTATCATATCTCGCAGCATGTATTTTGGGATTTATTGCAGCCATCATATCTCGCACGTCATCCTATGAGCAGTCCCTTCATTGCTCGGCTCTATAAAAGAAAGCGTGATTAATTTATTTCTCTTTTTACGCCATCGTTAAATTAGGGTTTATTCTTCTCCCTTCTTCTTCGTTTTCCTTGTTTTTTCACCCCTTCGCGATGTCTACCGGCGATATACTAGATGGCAAGGCAATTGCTGCTTGTGAAGCTTACTTCTTACCCAATAAGGCCTCTCAGGCGACGTTGGACAATGTTCGTTTTGATTATTCTCTATCATCCAACCTCGAGATAGTTTTGCCTAGGCAGCATGATAATCCATTTCGTCGAACGGCTAGTTACATTGCACTCTACTCGTGCAAGTTCCAGTCAGGACTTTGATTCCTAGTCCCAGAGATATTTTGGGAATACGTAGTTTTTTTTGGGCATTTCTCATGCTCAGATGGGCCCTAATTGTTGGAGAGTTATGGTTTCTACTTATGAGAAAGCCATCCTCACTGGCATTCTTTTGACTATCAGGAATCTGCACTCGGTGGTTGGTCTGTTGGTGACCAAGAATATTTGCTTCCTCCACTCTCATATTTGTCTCAGGAAGCTTAACGACGACATTAGGGACTGATCGAGGTTCTGGTTTTATGCTTGTGTTAAATCTAGTTATTGTCACCTGCGAGGTCGTCAGATTAGGCCAGTCATTCCGAGTCCCTGACAAACGGAGGGACCTGCTATCGTCTATGGAAGAACAGATGGTTAGTAACCATTTTTTGAAGCTTCATGTGGTTCCTATGGAGGCCTTCCTTTTTAGGACATTGTGGCGCATAGTGCCTTGTATTCCATGAATGAGGCAGAACATGTTTTGCTTACTAAATCGCGAGCTACTTGTGTCGTTCCTGTTGGTGTTAGTGATGCTAGCGTTGATGGGAAAGTGAGCTTTGGCAGGGATGTTATAGATCTCGATGCTTCTAATAGTATTGGCATCTCTGGCCCAACCACCAGGAAGATGAAACTTTTGAGGTCTGCCGATCCTTCAAAGCGATTGGCGGTGCGCTCTAGCCGTGTTCCCAAGAGAAAATAGCTTGCTAATTCTACTAGTGGTACTACTTGTACTGCTACTCATCTGAATTCTTCTGATAGGAAGGGTGGGAAGGAGGATGGTCTCTCTCGAAGAGGTAGAGAAAATGAATATGGAAGTCGAGAGGAGCAAGAAAGAAATAACTCGTCCATTGGCTGATAATGAGAAAAGGCTTCTCTCGGCTTATGGTGTCCCCAACTTCGTCAAGGGTCAGATGATGACCCTCGAGTTATTGACAACAAGATGCTTCAGCTTGTGATGGAGCGATCCAAGGATCCGAATATAACAATGACCTGGCCGACTTTGGATTTATTCCTCGATGCGAACAGGAGGTCATTGATCATGGTCAAAGTTTTGAGGCTCCCCCTCATCAATCTTCCTCTATTCTTGTCAATGACACAATGGATTTCCTAGTTCTTTTCCGACTTCTATTGCTACTACCACTATTGCTTGCCCTACTCCCGCTATAAATGTTTTACAGGGAAAAGGCAAGAGTGGTTTTTCTGTTATCACTGTTGTTTGGACCATTTTTTCGGTCGTCAGGGTAGGTCTTTTATTCTTCCTAATCCCCTAGTTCTTCATCCACGGATTGGTTGGAAGGAGCCCAACCCGGAAGACATATGTATTAAGTTGGATGGAAAGTTTTGTTGCTTTGCTGAAATTGACGTGCAAGATAGTGCACGCAAGTTGATCAACAAATGGCATAAACAGACGGTGGAGAAGCCTTTGATGCCTGTATGGGAGCGTAATAGTCATCTCAACTACGGCCTCAAGCAGATAATGGATGGGATGAATCACCTCACTTGTGTTATGGTGATGGGTCATGCTACCAGGCTGGTCGTAACCAGATGGTTGCTCTTGAGAGGAAGATGGCAGCGCAGTTATTAATGTTTTGTCATTTTTTCATCAATTAAACATGTTGAAAACACATTGCAGAGAGCTGGAGAAGGCAACTGAGGATGCATGGGCTTCTTTGAGGGAGGTGGAAGCTGTGCGAGATAAGTCAACAATTGATCTTGAGTCTTCGATGGCTGAATTGAATGGAGTCCGTACTCGAATGGATGAGATGGGGAAGGAGTTATCTGTTGAGAGGGACGGTCATGACGAGCCCATGCGGTCAGTTATTAAGCCATCTATCAGCCGTTAGATCGTTGAGGAGCGGGTGAAGCAGTTAATAGTTGCGCTTGATGAAGTTAAGTCGGATATTTTCGCGATGTTGACCACCATTGAAGGACAACTCATTTCGACCGAGAATGAGCTTGTTGCAACCAAAACAGGTTGAGGATTGCAGAAGCGAAGGATTTGAAGAGGATTGTTGATGGGTGAGTCGAGCTTCTCGACTATATGAGGGTGATAGCATTGATTTGTCCAAGTATCATTGTCTGGTCAATCAAGTTTTCGAGGATAAAGATAGTGAGGAAGGCATTTTGAGTCTTTCAAGTGATTCAGTGGACAAAGAACCATTATTCCCTCCTCCTTCCGCTCTGGCTCCAACATCTACTTTGCTGTCGAAGATAGAACCTCGTCTCCTTTTGCTACTAACATTGTTGCCCATCTTCCATCAGATGTTCTTGTTGTCGATGCTTCTACTGTTTCTTCTCCGTCTAATCTATCCTCTTATCCGGATGTAACAAAATGATTTCATGGATGAAAACCGTTTTCTTTTGATAATCTTGTGTTGCCTTTTATTTTACTTTTTCCTTCGTATGTTTTCCATTTGAGATTAGAATGCATTTTGGTATGACGATGTGCCAAAGGACCTCTGTTTCTTTCATGATATTCTCAAACTTTTTCTGGAAACCATAGATAAAGTTCTTAAGCTGTGATAAGCTCCAATCCCACCTATGCTCCCTTTTGAACCAAAGAATCATTAATTATTGTAGCTCAGAGCATTTCATTGACAGTATTTTCCTAAACATACCTAATTCTAATTGCCTCCAATTACTGTTCTCTTTGTAAATCAAAACATGTGTGTGGTTTCTTTGTTTTCTGGTCTAGTTTAAGCTTTCATACCTCTAGGGAGTCATCTATTAGTATTTAATAGTTCTGTCATGCCAATCTGAATGGAGAAACTTTATGATGGTATGCTTAAGGGTTGGGTACAGTATGCTTCTCAACATCATAGGCCTCGTAACAATGACGATGTCCTAGCAATTTCATTGACAAATAACGGTTTACTTGTTCGAAATTATGCTTTTGGTCTTTTCAGATAAAATATTCTCCAATCACCAATTATGTTTCATATTTGCACACTGCGTGCCTACATGGCAACCAATTGGTAAATTTTAATTTGGAGTTTCACTTGAATTATTATATTTAAATATCCTATCTAATATTTGGAGTAAAATATCAGTACTTGAAAACAATGATAAGTTTGGATTTGTTGGCTAGTTTTTGACAATCAAGTTGGAAATCTTATTTTCTTAATGTTGGTTAAATTGGTATTAGTTATCTTTGAGCATTTTTTACTTTGCTTTTTTGTTCTAAGATACATGGATCTCTTAAAATTTTATGTTTAATGAGTGCTTGGATCTCCTTAAAGTGCAGTTCCACATGGAGAAGTATGTTAGGATGAGCATAGACAAGATGAAAGCCGAGAAACTATTTGCTGGACAAGGTGGTCCGATCATTTTGGCACAGATCGTTCAACGTGCTTATGAGGAGGATGGAATGAAGTACGTGCAATGGGCCGCAAACATGGCCGTAGGCCTCAATGTCGGTGTTCCATGGGTTATGTGCAAGCAGAAGGAAGCACCTGATCCAGTGGTAAGTTTCTATTCTCTCGAGGAAACATATTCATTCTTATCATCATATTCATTCTTATCTTTATTTGTTCACCTAGTTCCACATGGAGAAGTATGTTAGTAAAATCAGCCAAACACTTACTCTAGGAAACATATTCATTCTATCTTTATTTGTTCACCTAGTGACACCATCTTCTTATCATCTCATTCAACAATGGTACTGATCGGTACATCCTCCAGCTCATACTGTCAATCCCCTAGGCTTTTCCTTCCAGACCTCCATAATGAAGGAGGCCCAAAGGAGCCTCTTGACAGGGTCCTTGTTGGTTCACAGGGTGCTAATGGATCCAAGAACCTAAGCTCTTCATCCATGGAAAGATTTTGTCTTTGGTATTCAATCTTCTTCTAATTGTACAAGTAAAAAATTGTATATAGTTATTTGTTTATTAGTCGGAAGATATCAAAGTTTTGAATGAACTAAACCAAAACCAACTTAATAAGATGTGTTTAAAAATTGAAATACTTGACAGAAATTCTTATGAGTCAAATTAATTGCAATGAACAATCAAGTATAAATTATTTAATACTTTTGGTTCTAAACAATTAACAACAGACTTGGCATTTATTCTCTTAATTACCTATTGGCATTTTCACCTCCTCAATAATTGTTACAAAAGTTACATAGCCAAGAAACTTCAATAAGTCCTGAATCACATGTATTACTAGTTTTACACAAGTTGTTCATGTGACAAGCTTTTCTGGTGGTTGAAAATTTGGATACTTTTATGAAGGTCTATAAGACAATTCCTGGCCTCATCGTAGCATATCAACAGTGTATCTGCAGCATGCTCATAATTTCCTAAATGATTTGGCATTGAGACCCCTCTCATTAAACCCTTTTCATCACTGAATTGGTAGCCGTAATCGACCAATATTGCTTTTAGTCCATCATCTGTAATATTTTCTGAATAATTATCCATGAACTTGCTCAAGCTCAATAACTCAAGTTAGGGACAATCCGTAGATATTATCACTAACTCTTGAGCACTTGCAGTTTTGCTACTTGGATTTGATTCAAGACAATTGTGACATATCGTTGGGTATATTGTTTTACAACACATTCTATTGATTAAATCTTCATCACGTATCACATATGTTGAAGAAAAAATCATAAGAAGGAAAAAAGAGAATAAAGCAGTAACATTGGAGGCCATCTATAGTTTTTCTTTTTCTCTCTTTTGGTGAAGAAACTGAAGGATGTTCAATCATATATATAGTTCTCATATTAAATGTTCATTTTTATCTTAATGAAATAGATGTTAAATGATAAGTTCAGTTAACTTACATCAATCATTATGGATTACAGATCAACTCATGCAATGGAAGAGACTGTGGAGATACTTTCATTGGTCCAAACAAACCATACAAACCTTCTCTCTGGGACTGCGCAGTAAGTGTTACATATGGTGACCATAACACCATTTCGTGACTAATTATGAATTTTTTTCTGCTTTAAGATGGTTATGAAATCTCTCACTGTCTACAGGTTACATGTGTTTGGTGACCCCCCCTTCCATGAGATCAGCAGGCTATTGCATACTCAGTCGCCCGCTTTTTGTCGAGAAACGACACTCTTGCAAATTACTACATGGTACGAGCCACGAGCATCTATTCCCTAACAGCCCATTCACAAAGGCAGAAACTTATCATAGTGATCTGACTCTCTGTTATTTTTAACAGTACCATGGTGGAACAAACTTTGGTAGAAATGACGCTTCATTTGTAACAACTCGCTACTATGATGAAACTCCACTTGACGAATATGGTAATTACTATTCTTATGATATAACAATGTATATTAGGACTTGTGTATTAGCTTACAACTGACACTGTCAATTTTGACATGTTTCCAGCTCTGTTACACTTTTCCTGTTATATTTCCTTTCTTGGTTTATATGCTTCAATTTTAGGAATACTCTTTGTATATGCTCTGTCACGTTTCTGCATTTGTTTTTTGCCATAGCAGTTCTGCATGTACTTGCGTGTATTTTTACAGCAATGTTCTCATCTTATCATGTAAGAAGGCTAATGTTGAATTTACAGGGAAGGATGATTCTGGCACACTTATGTGATGAACACAAGGGATTGAAAACTGGAATGTGCTTGGTATGTTGTAGTTATCTAATGCAAATCTAATGTGCTTGGTATGCTTTCTAAACTGGGAATATCTCTGTTTTTTGGACTGCAGGGAACTGCAAAACAGGATTGCAATTAGGGGGACGAGTAGCAGCACGGTGGATGTGCACTAGACTGGGCAGTCTGTCGCAAAACAGAGTGTTCTCTGTTTGGATGGGTGCTGCGTTTACTGCGGTCCGAAGCTGTGATGACATGGACTGCTAGCTGCTGCGATGCTGTGTTCTGGCTGTGTTGACATGGACTGCTGCTGCGATGCTGTGTTCTGGCTGCGATGACATGGACTGCTGCTGCTGAGTGTTGCGGCCTGACTTGCTGCGTGGTTGCGGTTTTTTATATTTTGCGGCTGCGTGGATGCACTTATTCTGCGGCTGTGTACGCTGGTTCCCCGTAATCGCCTTCAGTTCTAGGTCATGATTCTAGGGCTTCTGGTGAGGCCACGACGCCTCCCAAACCCCCCAGGAAGGTGCCCAAGACTCCACACAAGGTACTAATCTCATTTGCAAGTTTCTTTTTTTTTTTTATCGATTTTCTGTTTATTAAGCTCTGATTAAAGGTTCCTTCAATGGGGAAAAATGATTTTTCATATTTTACTACAATCATTTGAGCTAGTGGTATTAAAGGTTCCCACCACCAACTCCAACTCCACCGTTACCCTCCCAAAGTTCTACATCACCACCTGGTCCTCCACCAAAGTATCCCTACCCTTACCACTATTTCTACTCCTCCAAGGCAAGTTCCGTTCCCATTCCTGTTTTCTTATCGACTTTCTTGGTCATGCTTGTTTATTTTTCAGGTGGCTAATCGTAAGGAGCAGGTGAACTGATCTAGAAGCTAGTGGTATGGTATAATTATAATGAATGAGGAAATTCCATGTACTTCAATTTTTCAACTAAGCTCTCCCCATTTATTCCCTTGTAAGTATTATACTTTCTGTACTTAGCAATTCATATTCATGCAATTCACTATGTGAAGAACTTGAGTATTCAATTTTATGGGCCTTTGCAGAAAAAGCATCCTTCAGCTTTGAGGATGTTTGATAAGATGATGGCGGCAGCCAAAGGGAAAAACGGTTGTTGTGTTTTTGGACTATGATGGAACCCTCTCCCCAATTGTAGATAACCCTAGCGCTGCTTTCATGTCTGATAGGGTACGTAGTACTATACGACTATACACTGTTGATACCCTGTGTTAATGTCTTCAGTACTGATTCGTTTTCACATTTCTTTCATTCCGACGTATTAAAATTTCAACACCAGTACTAGGCTAACAGAAGAAGTTTTGCTCTACAGCTGTCCGGTCATAGCAAGTTCTTACTCAAATCATGCTTATTCTTCATCATTTTCTTTTACTTGGATGTTGGATTTACTAACAAGAAAATAAAAAAGTTTCAGATGCGTTCTGCAGTACGTGATGTTGCACGCTATTTTCCAACAGCTATAATTAGCGGAAGGTCTAGAGACAAGGTAATAACATGAAAGAACTCATTTTGTTCTTGGAGTTCATTGATGAATCCAAAATTGTACTTATTGCCTTCTCCAAGGTGTTTGAGTTTGTGAAGCTGACTGGTGTGTATTATGCTGGGAGCCATGGGATGGACATAATGGCTCCAGTTCGCCCTCTTAGGACAACCGAGGGCCAGCAGTGTCAACAGTCGAAGGTTTTGGAGGATGAACTGGTGCACAATTTTGTCTCATTTGTGTCATCAAATGTGTAAACTCGTATTATATATAATGAAATTTCAACTGACATGGCTGTGTACTTCTATGGTAATCAGGTTGTGCTCTTCCAACCTGCTAGGGAGTTCTTGCCAGCAATTCAAAAGGTATACTCCAAATAGGGATGATATGATTTTTGTTCATTCACTAATTAATTGTTTGGGGAATTTAAAATCATGTGTTTGTATACCTTACTTCCTGGTTGATAGATTATAAAAGTGTTAGGAGGAGAAGACTAAGGAAAGAGTTAAATAGGTTATATAGAGCATTTTAGACCTCAATTCCTAATTTTTCAGATTTATTACATAAACTCATATCTACATTAAATTCAACTCTACATTGAAATCTTTTTCAATCTAGACACCAGTGGAGGATTGTCAAGGCATGATTTTGTGTTTGATGTAGGAGAGCTGTGGAGGGTGGGAGGAGGGGGTTACATAAGAAATTTGCGCGATAGAATTACTTTAGTGTTAGCTAATACACTTGCAATATCTTTTGTTGGATCTCCAATTTCTGTTTGTCAGGCTAAATATGCAGCTATGGGATTTGTGCTTGTGTAAAGTGGCACAACCATAGGAAAGTGGAATGCATAATAGGAACACTGATGAACAAGTGAAGGAGTTCAATGGTTTTATGGAATATCCGTTGTTGTAATCCCCTAGGTCACAGTTTCATAAATTTGTTGTAGATACATAAATTTCATTTCTCCTTTGAGCTCTGTTGGGATTTTACGAGTGACAAGATTAGGATCCCATGATAGATTTAGTGTTGGTAGCTAGTGTTCCTAAACAACAGAAATGTATGTTTTAATTGAAGGATAATTGGTTGCAGGTACTAGATGCACCTTCTCTTCAAGATGATTTCTATCTTAACCTTGTGGACTGGTCATCGCAAAATGTCCTAGCAGTGAGACTGGGTACCTGTGTTTATTTATGGACTGCATCAAACAGCAAGGTGAATACTATTCTTATTTGGTGAAATTTGATACGTATTGAAGGTTTAATTTAGCATGTATAGCATCCAAGTATTGTACAAATGCAGTTGTTTACTTGATACTTCTCAGTCTCATTTGATAAAATTCTTATTCAGGTCACAAAGTTGTGTGATTTGAGACCTAATGATAGTGTGAGCTCAGTCCAATGGACTCGCGAAGGATCATATTTATCTGTTGGGACAGATCTTAGTGAAGTTCAGGTAAATTAGCTATACGTGCAACATGTTCTGTATCAACATTTTTGTTCGTCAGTCCAGCTAGTTGGTGAAGAGTTGGAATTTGGATGAATATTGCTTTGTTGTGTGTGTCATTTGCTTTCCATGTTACACCATGTATTATATTGCTGGGCAAGGTACACATCTGTTTTGGACTTTATTTGTGTAAGTTTTTGTTTAGCATATGGTCTTATATAATCAGGGTAGCGATCTGTGGGCTTATTTACTCTGATGATTGTGCAAATTGTGATTTTAATGCAGTTCTGGTGATGTTGGTGAACTGATAATAGCCACGTCGAAAGACCAAGCTGATGCAGATCTTAAAACAATTACTGTGTGCAATTATTGTATGTAAAAATTGTGTTTTATGTCCCATAGACGATCACAATTTTGTTTTATGTAGTTATTTCAATTTGAGGTTGACAGTATTTGGGATTGTATTTTTTGTGATGGACAATTTATTGAGTATATGAAAATTAATTTAATTTTGTTCAGGTTTAAGATGTTTATAATTTGCCAAATATTAAAATTAATATAATGACAAAAAAGAGTATATGCCAAATTTTAAAATTAATATAATTTAATTATAAAAAATTCATTTTTCAATTTTATTTTGTTAGCCACGGCAATCTGGCCGTCGCTAATATAAAAACTCATTTTTTTTAAATACCATTTAGCCACGGCTAAAATGTCGTCGCTATAATAAAAATAATGTTAAATTTTTTTAAAAAAATCAGTTAGCCACGGCCAAAATGTCGTCGCTAAAATAAAAAAAGTTAATTTTTTTTAAAAATCAGTTAGCCACGGCCAAAATGTCGTCGCTACAATAAAAAAATGTTAAATTTTTTTTTAAAAATCAGTTAGCCACGGCCGAAATGTCGTCGCTAGAATAAAAAAATGTTAATTTTTTTTTTTTAAAATCAGTTAGCCACGGCCAAAATGCCGTCGCTACAATAAAAAAAAATGTTAAATTTTTTTTAAAAAAATCAGTTAGCCACGGCCATCGCTAAAATAAAAAAATGTTACATTTTTTTTTACAAAAATCAGTTAGCGACGGATATTTTACACTTTAGCGACGGTTTTATCCCGTGGCTAATTAGCTATGGCTATTTTGCCGTCGCTGAATCAAATAGCGATGATAAATGTAGCTACGGGATAGCGACGGATGTTGTGCCGTCGCTAATGCCTTTTAGCTACGATTTTTAGCCGTCGCTGATTTCCATTTTTTGTAGTAAGGCTATGCCTTCAAGAACTAAGGAAATGAACTCGCCTTCAAGATCGAATGGAGGTACATGTTCCATGCATCCCTGTTATAAAAGCTCGTTAGTCAATAAAACATACTTCCATTTGTACAGTTACTTCGAACATGGCTAGGTTGACCACAACCAAAACGTTTGGACAGATCCATTAGGACGACGAGACCGTTGCAAAAAGATAGTGGAAGAGTAGATACGGTCACAAAAGACTTCTTCTCTGAGTGATCTTGGAGCTAAAGCTTAGCCTCTACACGTTTCACCATATTCTCAATTGCTAAGAGGGTGTCAAGTTCTTCCAAATCGAGCACAGACTTGAGCCTTGCATCTAACCCGTGGTAGAAATAGAAAGTTGTATGTTGTTCAGGCTTCGCCCGAAATACAAAGTTCAAAATTCAGTGGCGTAATCAGTAGTTGAGCGCTCATTTTATGTATTCCCATCAAGTGGCCAAAGAGATAGCGTTCATAATCCAAAGGGACAAAAGCAGCATGCATTAATTCATGTAAATTGCTTACAGAAGGTAAACGCATGGTTGGTCAACATGTATATTCGACCAAATATTCAAAGTGCCCTTTAACTTGGTAGCCACTATCTAACCTACATTCGATCTTCGCATGTTCTTAAAATCAAGTATGCGATCAATCCCTATGGACCAATCCAAAAAAGCATCGCCAAGTTCCACTCCATCATAAGAAGGCACATCTAAGTTCAAATATGTATTATCCCTGCGTTCCTTCAATCTTATCAACCATGCTAGCTGATCGTTCTCAAGAAAGTTTCCACTGCCATAATTCTAATCTCCTAAATTAAGGGGCAAAAAAGATGATCATCTCATCTTCCAAATCCTTGACCACGACCCATAGGAAGTCAAACTTGTCTTCTATCCTGCACAAGTGGCCAATGCGGATTAAGATTTCTATGTTGTTCTTCCACCCATTGTGTGACATGCTCCTATGGAAACTCAGACGAGTCTACATCTGATAAACTGTCGAGACACATCAAACCGCACGGGAACCTCATCATATAATTCATTCTGATTAATCTAAGGAGGATTAGGGTATTGCGTGGGCATCAGGATAGCTGAAGCAATGTGGAAAAAAACTAGGGTTCAACCAACTACCCGAAGTAGCGCAAAAATACATGACCTAAAGTTTGGTATGGGTTATTCGGGGTTGGGATGGCATAGGGGTTCATGGAAAGGTTTCATGACGATGGAGAGGCGTGGAAAGGGGGTCGGTGGGATGTGGAATTGCCCAATACGACGGGAAGGGTTGGCAAGTGTGATGAGTGGGAAGTAGGGCGATTGTGTTGGGGAAGGGACATGAAGGGCTAGACGATGGTGGTGGGTGGTGACGGGTTGTCGATCGAACCAGAGAGGTGTTACCGGCAGTGTCACCGCTAGTTGCCGGCAGGGGCGCATTATGGTTTTTGGGAGACAACGGGTACCATTGTGCAGTTGTCTTTTTTTTTTTTGAAAGTCATTTTTTTCAATTGTCTTTTTTTTTGTGGGATGGCAGTTGTCTTGTAATCAATTGTTTCATCTTTTGTATCTCCTTTTCCACGATCTTTTCCATTGTCTACGCTATCTATGACTGAATCAATTATTGCAATCCTGCAAGCTTGTTCTTCCAATTCTCTTATCTTTTGAGTCATTCTCTACGGAGTTTGTTCTCTCTCTGCATCCAAGAGATATTTTGTTGTCTTTCATGCTTACCTGGCTTCAACCGCTTTAGTTCTCTTTTATTCTGTCATCTTCTAAGCTTTATGTTATGCGTATCTATTAGATTTAGTTTGTGTCGGCATTAACTAAATGAGCGCTTTGGCTCTGATATCAATTTGATGAACTCTAAGCTACAACTAAAGCAAGAACTAAGTTAATCTACGATAAACCCTACTTAAAAGATAAATATATATTTAAAAAGAAAGGATTTTTTTATTATTTTAGCCCTCATTAGTTTATACCTATTAGAGTTTGACCATCATTTTGAAAATTAAATGAGTCTAACACTCATTTTATAACGGAACTGTTAAGTTGATGTCATTGACTAATCAAAACTAATTTTTGAACCATTTTGCCCAAACCTTGGATTAAACCACCCTCCCCTCTTTCTGTGATCTACGACTCATGACCACCCCCATCGTGAGATTTCCTCCCCCTTCTTTCCCTCCCCGTGACTCGCCACTACACCCCCTCACTTTCTCCCTCTGCAACTCACTACCAAAAGCTGGAAATAAATTTTCTGTATTGGAATATTCAGTCAAGATAACTAGTAAGCACGAACAACAAAATGTCAACATAAATATAATTAAACCTACCGATGAACATGAAACTAATCAACCAATCCCCCTATTCTCTTTTCCAGTCTATTGACAATATCGCATTTACATATCTCTTAGCATTCATAATATTCAAAAGAACTTAAAGTTAGGAAAATCACAGTAGTGCTCACAAAAGAGTCTTTGTTTTTGCACTGTGTTGACGAAGCTTCCTTTTTCCTCCTAGGACTTTGTAGGCATATGGTTGTGATGGAGAGGGTCAGTTCCGATGGGAACTTCTTGTTGATTCTGCTTCAGCCCCGTGAGATGATGAATTTTGGATTTCGGCTGATTCCCTACTTCCAATCTTCAAAAATGAAGAAAACCAAATAAAAAAAAACAGAATAAAGCTAAGACCCCATCCATTTTAGTCCGAGAAGTGGGTATTGAGAATATATTACGAATATATTACAAATATTCCCAATCAATCAGGATATTCGTAATATATTCTCAATAGTGGGTTTTGTGTTTTGTGAAAAGTGTTTCAGATTGGAAACCCGATAAGAAAAGCAAAACCATGTTTTATTATACGGGTAAAACAAAGAGAAAGAGATGCAGAATGGGGAACTTACCGAATGATAAAATGTTAGACACAAAGGAAATGATTTGTGTGTATTGTGTTTCTTTCTCATTTACAATCACCTGTTTATATACAAACTAATCCAGAGAATATTGTGAGAATATTCACAATATAATCTGCTAATTTCCTTAAAACTATTATACAATATTGACTCTATAAGCAACTTTCCTAATACAAATATTCCCAATCAATCAGGATATTCGTAATATATTCTCAATACCCCCCTCAAGTTGGTGCATGGAGATCCCGTATGCCCAACTTGCGAAGTATATACTCATATTGTCGTTTGCCCAATGCTTTTGTGAAAATGTCAGCGAGTTGCTCATTGGATGGGACAAATGTGAGATTGATATGTCCAGCAACAATTTCATCACGGACAAAGTGACAATCGACTTCAATATGTTTTGTCCGTTCATGAAAAACAGGATTTTGAGATATATGAAGAGCCGCCTGACTATCACAATGAAGAGACATAGGACGTGTGTGAGGCATCCCGAGGCTAGCTAAAATAGCTTTAAGCCATTTCAACTCACATGTAGTCATGGCCATAGACCTATATTCCGCCTCTGCGGAGGAGCGGGATATTGTATGTTGCTTCTTTGTTTTCCAAGATACCGGCGAGTTCCCAAGGAACACCAACCAACCAGTGAGGGACCGCCGAGTCAAAGGGCATACGGCCCAATCAGCGTCACACCACCCATGTAACTGCAAGTCACACTTACTACTCAAATGTATACCTTGACCTGGATTACCTTTTAAGTACCGAACCACCCGCAAAGCAGCTTCCCATTGGTCCGCCCGAGGATGTTGCATAAATTGAGATAAAACATGAACACTATAAGATAATTCGGGTCGAGTGAAACACAAATAAATGAGCCGTCCTACCAAGCGACGGTAAGGCTCCGGGTCAGCGAGCTCTGGACTCGTGGACAAGGCGAGTCGATGATTCTGTTCCAATGGCACCGCCGTGGGCCTTGCCCCTAGCAATCCGGCCTCAGAGATGATATCTAGCGCGTATTTGCGTTGACAAAGCACAAACCCATCTGGTCCGCGTGCCACTTCAACCCCCAAGAAATACTTTAAAGGACCCAGATCTTTCATATGGAAACAAACACTGAGGTAACCCTTGAATTTCTGTATATCCCCCGGATTACGCCCATAGATGATAAGGTCGTCGACATAGACAAGAACACTGAGCTGAACCACACCTCTTTGTAGAGTAAACAAAGAATAATCTGAATAAGATTGCCGAAAACCATAATTCTTCAAAGCAGTTGACAGTTTAGCAAACCAGCATCGGGGTGCCTGCTTCAGCCCATATAATGATTTCCTAAGCTTGCACACCTTTCCAGAAGTCCCCACCTGAAAACCGGGTGGTAATTTCATGTATACCTCCTCTGTAAGATCACCATGTAGAAATGCATTATGAACATCCATCTGATGGACTTCCCAATTCTTGGCAGCCGCAACGGCAAGAAAGACCTGTACTGTAACCATCTTAGCTACTGGAGAAAAAGTCTCTGTATAATCAACTCCTTCAATTTGATGATTCCCAAGAATAACCAGCCGAGCCTTCAATCGCTCAATGGTACCATCAGAGTTATACTTGATTTTGTATACCCACTTGCATCCGAGAGCTTTCTTTCTTGGTGGCAATTCTGTTACAACCCAAGTTTTATTAATCTCAAGAGCCTCAATTTCTCGTCGCATGGCATCCCTCCAGCGGCTGTCTTTCATGGCCTCAGAATAACACACAGGTTCCCGATTTGCTGTCAAGGCTGCAAGAAAATGTCTATGTCGCATAGAAAAATTATCACAATTCACATAATGTGCTATAGGATAGGGTGTACCTGAGGAATGCCGTTGTACGGGTGAAGCGGGTACGGATGGACTCATTTTCCGAATGGTATGAGTAACATAATCACGGAGTCGTACCGAGGCTTGCCTTCTGCGTTGACCCCTGCCCAACACATCTTCCTGATTTGCGTCCGGGTGGTCCTCCTGGTTCGCACAAACCGGCTGCCCAGCAGCCTCATCCGGCTGCCCAGCAGCCTCATCCGGCTGCCCAGCAGCCTCATCCGGCTGTATAATCACCTCGGCACCAGTATTTGCCCCATCCTCGGCACACGCCGGCTGCCCAACAGCCCTATTTGGCTGAACAAACTCCTCAGCACATGGCGGCTCTGGAATATTTGGGAATATTTGTGTTAGGAAAGTTGCTTATAGAGTCAATATTGTATAATAGTTTTAAGGAAATTAGCAGATTATATTGTGAACATTCTCACAATATTCTCTGGATTAGTTTGTATATAAACAGGTGATTGAAAGTCCGGGATTATCAAGGGAAGTGATGTCATAAGGTGAAATCGTCTTCCGAGTTTCACCAGTAGAGACTTCACCGCCAGCCATGATCGGTGTTCAAAAAGAAATTTTAAAATGCCGCAGAAAGAAGTAAAGTTGCGGCTCTGACTGCTCCTCACGTAGAGAAACATAGATTTTTTTTTTTTTTTGGTTTAATATATTCCCTTTTTTTTTTTTTTTTTTTTTTTCTCGTTTATTTTCTTTTCTTTGCTTTTCTTTTCTGTTCTTTCTTTTACTTGTGCATTACAGAGAAGCAGAGAAACAAAACAAAAAAAAACAGAGAAACATAAACAGGGACAGATTGGTGCGATCTCTTCTCGCTGATCTTTTCTTTTCTGTTCTTTCTTTTACTCGCTGATCTCTTCTCGCCGGTGTCTTCCTCTTGGTGCGATGGCGACGGTTCCTGGAGCTTAGATCAGGATCAATCAGATTGGGATCGATTGGATCAGGATCAATCAGCTTGGATCAGGATCGATTGGGATCGATCAGGTTTCTGGAGCTTCGATTAGAATCGATCAGATCTGAATCAGATGGCGATGGTTCCTGGAGCTTGGATTTGGATCGATAAGAATCGATTAGGATCGATCAGTTCAGTTCAGCAAGGTTCACTGTTCAGGTTCGATTACGATCGATTAGGTTCCTGAGGTTCTTCTTCTTCGTTCCTTCTTATTCAAAGAAACCCTTTTCATTAAGAGGTTTCGATCAGGTACCTGTTCTCCCTATGATACGCTCTGATACCATGATAAAATGTTAGACACAAAGGAAATGATTTGTGTGTATTGTGTTTCTTTCTCATTTACAATCACCTGTTTATATACAAACTAATCCAGAGAATATTGTGAGAATATTCACAATATAATCTGCTAATTTCCTTAAAACTATTATACAATATTGACTCTATAAGTAACTTTCCTAATACAAATATTCCCAATCAATCAGGATATTCGTAATATATTCTCAATACCAAAACGACAAGATTGGACTAATGGAAGTAAAAACGCCATTAGAATGACAATGGTGAAGAACTTGATTATTCTAATCACCATTAAAGCTTGAAAAACAGGGAGAGAGTAGAGACAGAGAAGTTGAGCACTCTTTCCCCCTCAACCCTCTCATCTTGATTTTGTCCATCATCATCACCATCTCACAGCTTTTTTCCCATTCAATATTGCTGCCATCATCATCTCACAAATTATGCTCATCTCTATTTCTTTCACATGTCTAATCACCAGCTCTACCTCGTCATCTCTTCAACACCACATCTTTTCTGTGCAAATCAGTTCATACCCCAATTTACAACCCAATACATACCAAATTGTATGACCAAAACAATGCACTTTTTGTTTTGGTGGGTGAGGTTCCTAATCAATCAGACTTCTCATGGAAATAATGTTGGTGTACGTGTTGAGTTGGGATTAAAACCCTAACTTAAAAGAAAGAAACAGTGGACTGTCTAAAATTACATTTAGAAGACTTATTTTTTTGTCCAAAATGGTCCAAAATTTAGTCTTGAATGATAGGGACTTAACAATTTTGTCAGACTCAATTAGTTTTCAAAATGAGGATCTAATTTTAATAGGTATAAACAAATAAGTACCAAACTAAAAATAAAATAAAAACCCTAAAAATAATCTCATTTCATTCAATCATCCAGAACAATGTTTAATGCTTGACCTTATTTATAACCATTTGGAAAGCAAACTAATCTAACCCTACCCTACTTGGCTAATAATGCCCTAATTAATATAGTCTTTATTATATTAGGCTCAATTACAAATAATATTACTTAACTAACCCGCTTACATGACATTCATATTTTCATGAATTGTCCTGAAGATTATCAAATAGGGAGAGTTGTGAACACATGCAATTACAATGTGTGAAAGGAAGTATTATTGTATCAATCAATTGTAGACCAGTTCTTCAACCATTCCTTCTCTTTAGTGAAGGTTATAGGTTTGAAAAGTTTTGTGGATTTGAAACCCGCCAGTGAAATTTTGTGAGTTTCACTCATTAGAAGCACATATGAGCTGCAAGCCCTTTCAAACTTCGAAAACCATAACCTCAAACTGACTAGAGGAAATCTCTGTTAACCCATTC
Organism: Berberis thunbergii; assembly: GCA_003290165.1. NCBI lineage: Eukaryota > Viridiplantae > Streptophyta > Magnoliopsida > Ranunculales > Berberidaceae > Berberis > Berberis thunbergii. The sequence goes on along the minus strand of QNQO01002927.1, from coordinate 56,815 downwards.
TATGTATTCACAACTTTCTTTCTTTTGAAAGTTTTCTAAATACTTCCCTCGACTTCATGAAAACACAAATCTTCAATAGCCAAACACTTCTTATATTGGAAATAATTTCGAGCAACAAATTAATTTTAGTCGAGCTTGACCATCACAACATATGTAGAGCTTGACCGTCATCACACACAGACTTGATAACATCATGGAAAGAGCCAACCATACATCTAATAAGAATGGGTCTGCAACAGATATTGAGAAAATATAAATTCATTGAACTGTCTGATGGATAGTTATCTACACTAACCTTCAATATTTTTATATTCTTAACAGACAGACTGAAGAACAATAGTAGTGACAATAAGTTACAGCAAAAGAATAAGAATACTATGTTAAATCAAAATCTGTGGCACTCATATGTTCCGCAAAATTTTACCAATCTAAGCCACCAAGAAACCAAGAACTTATTCAGAACCATCTACTTCTTTGTCAACAATCAAGCAATTACTATGATTCTGCATTTTGGACTCAGAGAGGCTAACCTTGTTTAAGGCCAGGTCGAGCAGGGCCAAAGTGGTTTGTCACTAGTCCCATTATAGCAAACCTGTCATAGTTTAAAAATTAATAACATTGAGAACTTTTTAATAGACATTATATTGATTTCATGGATACTTGCTGACAGTATTTTAAAAAAAAAATTCTGCAAAACAAGGTTGCAAGAACAGAGTACTAGAATGAGGGTAAGACAAAATTAAATTAACAAAACTAATACTTAACCAGTGAGGCATTCCAATTAACAGCTTGTTTGTAAATGTTGTTCAGTACAGGTTTTTAGAAGTTTTGGGACTGATTGCTCATTTATGAATATCAGATTATTTTGTCAGGTTGTTGACGAATGGAACATGATATTACATTCATTTTCCTTCAGTCCTTAATTTTAGCAAAGCCACAAAACAAGGCTCCAAAAATACAACCATGATGTAACTCCTCAAAGTTTAGATTAACTCATGAAATCATGATTACCCACTGAAAAACAGTTAACTTTCAATATCCAAGGATGCACGGACTCTTCGGAAAATCCCGTTCCAACAGTCGGATACGTGTCGGTCACGGACTCGCGTCCGGCACGCGATCAACGGTCAGGACACGTTGACTGAGACCGACACAGTCAAGACACGACCAGTGTTTTTTTTTTTCCTTTTTTCTTGTGTTTTTCTTTTCCTTTTTTCTTGTGTTTTTCTTTTTTTCCTATTTTCTCTGCTGGTTTTCGAAAGTGGTTCTTGAAGAAACACCAATTCTGCTGCATTCAATTGCAATCACCAATTCTTTGATTCCTTCAGCCGAGGACAAGAGTTGCTTCAATTAGAGCACATTTTCTCGCCGTTCTTGGTCTGAGAGTTCTTGATTGTTGATTTTCATTTGGTGGTACATCAGGTGTCATCAAGGTCATTTTTTCATTCACTCTAAATTAGATACAATACACACAAAAAGGATATTTGCTATGTAATTTCTCAGTAATTTGATTTCTCTGTTTCTGATGACTATTTTGCTCTAAGATACACAATTACATACTATTTTGAAACAATTTGTAAATTACATATACTCTCTAGTAAATTTTGACTAACTGTGCATCTCTATAAATTTTTCTATCTCTCTTATTAAGCTCTCTTCCAGCTTAAAAATTAAAAATTTTAAACAATTTTAAGCTTTCGGTTGTTTATGTTCATATGAGATTAAAAAATATAAATTAATAAAAAGTAAAGTTTGACCGTGACGTCGTGTTGCCAAGTCCTAATTTTTTGAAAATTGTCGAGTCGCCGTGGCATATCCGTATTCGTGTTCGTGCATCCTTAGTCAAGGATAATGGCAGAGATGTGATGAACAAATAGTGTGGTATTTTTACAAATCTCGAGGGAATAAAAGGACAATGTCATCTTTTTTGCAATGCTCAGCTATATGACATCACCATGGATACAGGAGCATGAAAAGTCGGCAAGGCGAGGTGGCAATCACGGTATGATGACTGGTTAAGGGAGATCAATGAGTAGGGATGGCAGTGGGGCGGATTTTCACGGATATCCGCCCCACCCAATCCGTTTGGGGCGGTTTTGGATATGCCTAAACGGATTTTGGGGCGGATACGGATATTAAAAAAACATCCGTTAAATATTCGGGGCGGATACGGATTTGGCCGTATCCGCCCCGCGGATATCCGTTTATTATGTAAAATTACAATAATACTCTTCCCCTTTATAAAACGATTAAACCCACCCTTTCCCTTTCCCTTTCCCTCATTTCCTCCCTCACACACGCCCGCCTCATGAGAGGTCCCTCTCTGCCTCTCACACACACACCTCCCTCTCTGCCTCTGAGCTCCCTCTCTGCCTCTCTCACTCTCACACACACAGACACCCACAGAGCCGCCTCAGAGCTCCCTCTCTGCCTCTCTCACACACATAGACACCCACAGAGCCGCCTCAGAGCTCCCTCTCTGCCTCTCACACACACACAAAGCGAAGCAGCGAAGGCGGAGGCGGAGGCCGTCCGCCTCTTCTTCTCTCCCACTCCCACAACGAAGGCTCAAGGGCCAAGGTGAAGCTCGTACTCCTCGTCTTCTCTGATCTCTCTCACAGGCGAAGCTCGTTGCCATCCCTAGGCGTCATCACCCCTTCTCCTTCTCCTTCTCCTGCTCTGATCTGAGATCCATCTCAGATCTCAACAGATCTCATCAGATCTCAACAAATCTCAGATCGGATCTGATGATCTGATATGATATGATCTGATGATCGAATTGGATAATCTGATCTGATGATCCAATCGGATGATCTAATCGGATGATCCAATCGGATGATCTAATCGGATGATCTGATCGGATGATCGAATCGGATGATTTGATCTGATGATCTGGTCTGATCTGATGATCTGTTATGATCTGAAGATCTGGTCTGATCTCAGATCTCAACAGATCTCGATCTCAGATCTGATCTGAAATCGATCCGGAGGCAGAGATTGATTTTTTTTTTTGTATTTTTTTAATTATTTTTTGTATGAATTATTTGTAAATTTTAATTCAGAATTTTTTGTTTTGTTTTTGTATGAATTCAGATATTTTGTAATACTTTTTGTTATAATTCAGAGAATTTTTTTATTTTTTGTTATAATTTTGTGCGGATTGGCGGGGCGGGGCGGATATCCGCCCATCCGCACGGGTCGGTTATGGATTTAGATTAAAAATTTTAAACGGATTGGCGGGGCGGATCGGGGATCGGTTATTACCGACGGATCGGGGATGGATTTGCTCAAATCCGCCCCAATCCGCCCCGTTGCCATCCCTATCAATGAGTTCAATGGAGACTGGCTAGCTCTTAGGTGGGTATAAGGTTGGCCCAACAATTAAATTTTGGATTTGTTAAATGCCACAACAATACTTGATTGCCCACTGAGCCTTGGTAGTTATTTTTTTCCGAAGTATATTGATAAATAACACATTATTAAAGCTGGTACAACAAATTAGAATAGTTTAAAGTCAGTAATGTAATTTTATTTATTTTATGAATAGATGGGCTAGACCCTATAGGAAATAATTGGGATCAGGGTTCGCACATAGTATTAGGTTAGTTTGCTTGCTTACCAGGCTGAATTCTGTTATAAATAAATTAAACTCTATCGAGAGAGAATTTATTTTCCAATTTATCAGTTTTCCTTATCTAAAGTTAATTTGACAAAACTCTTATTGCTTTTAATAATTTAATTTTTAGAGTTTATTATCTGGTATAATCCAAGAACGTGTTTTATGCCTGCAGCGGCAAAGCTTGGTATACGCAAAAAAAAAAATGTTGCATGAATGACAGGAACTGGGAGACAAAGGTGTGAGGACGCTGAGGCCAAGGCTGTGGAAGAAATGAAGGTTTGGAAAGATGTTACAGTGAAGTAAAAGGAGGATTGGATACAAATCGACTAATGGAAGAAAATGAGCGAGGCTTACAGGGCAGAAAGCAGGGATATCGTCGAAAGACTTGACAGGTTCAAAGCACTAACTAGACAAGAAATTTGCGGACTTCCTCAACAAGTTCAGGCAATCCCAGAACTAAGGAAGACATCAAGTAGGTGAGAATACACAACAGGAGCGCACGCACACCTCACCAATGTAGTAGTAACCAAACTGTCACACACACATCACCAAAGAGTGGTAGTAACCCAACCATTTCAGGCTATGATTCAATAAAATAAACACCAGCTGTTGGAAAGTGTATACAGTCAAACAATAAGTAAAAGGCCCCGAGATATAGACCTAGAACTTTATCAACTACACATGTTAGTTATACTCCGTAGATTTATAAGGACTTTATAAGGAAGTTTTTGCCTCATCGTCATCATCAAAGCCCATTCTCAAGATTTTCGGGGTTGGTTGCATGGATTTTGGTTTTTCAAGCAATGTAATCTTCCCACATATCCTCGTCTAATCCAAGCTCAATGATATTTTCATTCACCGCCTTCATCCAAGTTTTCAACGGTCGTCCCCTCCGTCTACACCCTCCATTAACTTGCTAATCTAGATATTTTCTAATTGGCGCCGTGCTTGGTCTTCTCCACACATGACCAAACCAAATTAAATGTCTTTCTCTAATTTTGTCCTCTATGGGCGCTACACCTAAGTATCTCCTAATTCTTTCATTTTTAATTTTATCCTTACAAGTTTTACCACACATCCACCTTAACATACGCATTTCTACTACTGCCATCCTATGTGTATATTGTCCCGTAGTAGCCCAACATTCTGAACCGTATAGCATGGTTGGTCGAACACATGTCTTATAGCATTTCCCTTTTAGCCTTACAGGCATCCTTCTATCGCATAATACTCCTAACGTCATTCTCCATTTCAACCAACCATTTTTAATCCTATGGTCTACATCTTCTCCAATAGCCCAATTCTTTTGAATTATAGATCCTAGATATCGAAAAGTCTCATACTCTGGGACCTCTACACCTTCGATCTCAATTGCATTACTTCTCCCTCTTGGTTTACAACCAAAGTTGCACACTAGATACTCCGTCTTCGAACGGCTAATTCTAAAACCTTTACTCTCTAAAGCCTCCCGCCACTTAACCAATTTCTGACCTAAAGCTGCACTAGTCACATCCATTAAGACAATATCATATGCAAATAACATGCACCAAGGTACATCTTCTTGCAGATGTCTCGTCAACTCATCCATGACCAAAGCAAAGAGATATGGAGTTAACGCCGACCCTTGATGTAGTCCTATTGACATTTAAAATTCACTGGACATCCTACCTATTGAGCGAACACTTGTTACAGCTCATTCATACATATCCTTAATGATATCGACATAACATTGAGACACTTTCTTCCTTTCAAGCACCCACCAAATTAACTCCCTTAGGACCCTATCATATGCTTTCTCCAGATCAATAAAAATCATATGCAAATTCTTGTGTGCCTCTCGATATTTTTCTATACTTTGCCTAAGCATGAAGATGGCCTCTGTAGTAGACCTACCCGGCATAAATCCAAATTAATTTTCCGAAACTCTGGTTAAACTCCCAAGTCTTCGTTCTATAACTCTCTCCCAAAGTTTCATCGTATGACTCATAAGCTTTATCCCTCTATAGTTCGAGCAATTTTGGATATCCGCTTTGTTCTTATAAATTAGTACCACAATGCTATGCCTCCATGAATCTAGTTCTAGTTTCCAAAATCCTATTAAAGAGCTTAGTTAGCCATTGAATCCCAACTTCTCCCAGACATTTCCATGCTTCAATTGGTATATCATCCGGTCCAACGGCCTTCCCTGTCTTCATTTTTTTTAAAGCTTCTCTCACTTCTGTGGCACTAACTCTGTGATGGAACACACGATCTCTCCCTTCTGTGGCATACCCCTCCAAGTTTAACTCCCCTACATGTGTTCCATTAAGTAGGTTCCAAAAGTAATCCTTCCATCTATCTAAATAGCTTTATCCTGCATTAAAACTCTTTCATCCTCATGCTTAACACACTTAACATGACTCAAGTCCCTAATTTTTCGTTCTCTAGCTCTATCTATCTTGAAAATATCATTCTCCCCTTCCTTCGTACCTAGCCTATTATAAAGAGTATCATACGCTCTCTTCTTAGCTTCCCCTACTGCTCTACTACTCAACTTCTTAGCCTACTTATAAAGCTCATAAAACTCTAAGCACCTATCTTTTTGCCACACCTTAAAGCATTTTTTCTTTTCCGCAATGGTTTGTTGCACATCAGCGTTCCACCACCATGTCTCCTTACCATATAAACCTCATCTTTTGGCCTTTCCCAACTCTGAGGAAATTCTTGCCTAACGGGAATAAACACTATCAATCAATCCATTTATCATCCATAATCAATGAGGCTAACATGCTACATGTACTTCTACCAAAGCAAATCCTCTTAAAGAAAATGTTTAATTTAACATGTTCAATGTGAGAGAGTTAAAAATAATAATAATAATAATAATAAATCACAAATGAAATAAATAAATAAATAAAAATTTGGTACATCTTACTTTTAGAATCCAAGAATTACACCAAATGAAAATGCATCTGGAAAAAATCGCTCTAAAAGAGGCGCTTTTCACCTTTAGATTTAAAGACAGATGCGCAACCGCTTCTTGCTTTAAATATGAGACTGAACTATTAAAAAAAAAAAAAAAAGGTAAGAAGAGAGCACTTACATGATGGCCATGGATACTTGCTTAAGATCAGTTTCCATATTCTTCATGTTTGCAAGTGATTGGGCACAGAATATAACAGCAAGCCAAGAGCTAAGCTTGTACTGCAAAAAGCAAGTCAAGTAAACCAATCAAATGAAGCCCGTGCAATTGACCACTTTAGTTCCACAGATTAAGTGCTAAAGCATTAAAATATATATAGTAGTAAAAAATGAATGACATAAAAGAATACAAATCATTCTTTTGACCTGCATGTCATTTTTTTTGTTTGTTGTTTTGATTTATTTGTAGCTATCTCAGCCACTTGTAGATCTGTTGTGATTGTTCAATTTCATAATTTCACTGACTAAAACAAGAAAGATGGAGATATTGTACGAAAAAGATATCAATTACAACCTGCCGCATAGCATTTTCACCAACAAAACAATGTCTTCAAAACATGGATGCATGGACACTGCATCTTGGTTACCAGCCCAGCAACCAGTTTTGTTGTTCTTGAGCTTGACCTAATCAACTTTCAGAGGATTTCGAATCAGAATGTGCAAAGCAAACCGCATCGTTTCTCGTTGAGGGAACAACTTTTTCTATGACCCTCTTTGCTATAATATCCAATAACTACTTTTGCAGAGTCATCATCAGTTTCTTCATCTTCATCCTTGTTGTTGATAGGCCCCCTATTCGTTTTACGTATACTAGAAGGAAGCAAGTAACAGGGGACTGATGAAATGATGAGATGCTAATGTGAATGTTGCTGAGTTGCTAATGCTGAATGTGAATGCTGAGTTGCTAATGTGAATGCTGAAACAAAATTGCTGAAATAAAAGATGCTGAGATGCTGAAATAAAAATTGTTGCTGAATCAAATACTATAAATAGAGGTGGAATAGATAATAGGCTTATTCATTGAGATTTGTAAAATGTACAATTGAGCTTTAGCTCATAGGAGAGTAGAGCCTCTCGATAGCTCTAGAGGAGAATAATACTCTTGAAGTCTGTTAATACAATTTGTTTCCAATTTCTCTCAATTCCTATATTCCTTGTAATTGATACAATTCCTTCTATACAAAATTCACTTCATGTGTTGAACTATCCCTTATCTTTTCTTCATACATCACAGTAAAGCTTTCTGCTAAGATTGTAAGGTGCATTCTTGATTCTGCCAGATTAGTTTGCAGCAATTTGTTCCACTTTTGTCAAAGAAGCTAGAGCCAACTCTTCTCTAACCTGCAATACAAATCAAGAACAGGTCAGTTTCTATCAAATTGGTATCAGAGCATCGATCTTGAGTAAGAATGGCTGGAAAAGGTACATCAACAAGCAATGTTGCAAGATTTGAGTCTGTTGAAGAAAGTGTAATAAGAGTTCAAGCACAAATCGATTCTTTGAAAGGAGATTTCCAAGAAGTGATTCAAAGGGTTGATCAGTTGTTGAAGGGGCAGCAAGAAAACCTAAAACCAGGTTCTACAGCAGAGAAAGAACATATACAACCCACTAATGTGGAAGCACAGAGCTTGAATGGTCTAGGAGGAGGTGTTTCTTCTTCACAAGGGTACCCCTTTGATCGAAAACCTTGAAGGTTAGAGATGCCTGCCTTTGAGGGATCAAACCCAGATGGGTGGATTTTGAAGGCTGAAAGGTTTTTTTCTTTACAAAGATACAGTAATAACGAAAGCGGTGATCTCTTTCGAAGGTGATGCTCTTCTTTGGTATCAATGGGAAAGTAAAAGAAGACCAATTTTTTTCTGGGAAGAATTGAAAGGTTTATTGTTGAAACAATTTAGATCCCTTCAAGAAGGTTCTCTTTGTGAACAATTTCTGGCTTTGAGACAAGAAGGATCCGTAGACGAATACCGCCGAAGCTTCGTCTCTCTCGCTGCACCACTGGATACTGTTACAGAGGAGGTATATCTCAGTAAGTTCATTAATGGCTTGAAACCCTCGATTCGGGCTGAAGTGAGGATGCTCGACTCGGGTCAATTGGGTCGAGCCATGGACCTTGCCCAACGGGTTGAGGAAAAACAAAGGTTTTTGGGCTTTTCAAAATCGAGTTTTCAAGGTTTTAACCGGCCCATAAACGACCCAAAACCTTTTGTAACATGCTTAGCAGGTCAATCTTACCTAAACAACTCCAGAGAGTTCGATCGAAGAGGAGATAGCTTCAGATCTCAGCATTCTTCAAATCTCTCCAGAGAGATCGATAGACATGGCGCCGCTAAGAGGGAAACTCGTCGCTTCACAGATGCTGAGTATCAAGAAAAGAGGGCGCGAAGGTTGTGTTTCAAGTGCGATGAGAAATACTCCCCTGGTCATTTGTGTAAGAGAAAGGAGGTTAGTGTCCTCATCGCGCAAGCCGATAGTGAAGAAGAGGAGGAAGAAGAGGATCCTTAAGGAGAAGAACGAAAGGAGTTAGAGGTGCCCGAAATTAATCAGATCATCGAGGTCTCTCTCAGTTCGGTTATGGGCTTGACGAATTCGAAAACCATGAAAATCGCAGGGGAAATCTTGGGTCAATCAGTGGTGTACTTGGTTGGTAATGGAGCAACACATAACTTCATTTCACAGAAGTTAGTAGATCGAGTGCGGATACCAATCACCACGACTGGGGTGTACGGGGTTACCATCGGGTCAGGGGATTCAGTTCAAGGGAGTGGTGCATGTCGAGGGGTGCAATTGATGCTTCAAGGAGTGGAAATTTTGGAAGACTTTCTTCCATTGGTGCTGGGAAGCTCAGATGTGATATTGGGTGTACAGTGGTTAGAGACATTGGGAATGATATCGATCAATTGGAAAGAACAAGTTCTACGCTTCAGGGCTGGGTCAGATACGGTTACTATCAAGGGTGATCCATCTTTAGGGTGCAGTTTGGTGTCCTTGAAGACTATGCTTCGCACTATGAAACAGGAAGGTAACGGATTTCTGGTTGAATTAGGGAGTATGGTTGCTCAAGGGAATGGGGTGGTTTCGTTGGTCGACAAATCAACTATGCCAGTAGCAATTTCAGAGGTGTTGACAAGATATCATAAGGTATTTGAGTTGCCAGTGGGTCTGCCTCATTGCAAGGGCTTCGAACATGCAATTGTGCTTCAGGATGAATGTCCATCCGTATCGTTATCCTCAGATTCAGAAAAATGAAATCGAAAAGTTGATTGATGAGATGTTAGAAGCAGGGATCATAAGGGTAAGCGTGAGCCCTTTTTCCAGTCCTGTTTTGTTAGTGAAGAAGAAGGATGGAGGATGGCATTTTTGCGTGGATTATCGTTCCCTCAATAAACAAACGGTACCTGATAGGTTCCCGATTCCAATCATAGATGAATTACTCGACGAGCTTAATGGGTCTTTGATCTTTTCCAAATTAGATCTCAAGTCTGGTTACCATCAGATCCGAGTACGAAAAGGGGATGAAAAAAATGGCTTTCAGAACTCATGAGGGTCATTACGAGTTCTTGGTGATGCCGTTTGGACTCACGAATGCTCCGGAGACGTTTCAGGCCTTGATGAATTCGATTTTTTGCCCTTACTTGCGTAAGTTCATGTTAGTTTTTTTTTATGATATTCTGGTATACAGTAAGGGAGTTGAGGAAATCATTGGGCATCTTGAGGCAGTATTGGGGGTATTACAAGCGCATCAATTGTACGCTAATCAGAAAAAATGCGAGTTTGGAAGTTCCAGTTTATGCTATTTGGGTCATATGATTTCTGTGGATGGGGTTTTGGTGGACCAATCCAAAATTCAGGCTATGTTGGATTGGCCTCCTCCTAAAAATATTACGGAGCTACGAGATTTTCTAGGTCTCATGCCGCAAATTCATCAAAGAATATAGTCAGGTAGCTTGGCCCTTGATGTCCCAGTTAAAAAAAAGATAGTTTTGCATGGAATTCTGAGGCCGAATTAGCTTTCCAAAATTTGAAACGTATTATGACAGAGGCCCCTGTATTAGCAATGCCGAATTTCTCCGAAGACTTCATTGTTGAGACGGATCAAAAAAGTTTGATATTCCTGATGGAGCAGCGTGTTATCGGCCCCGAGTATCAGCGTTGGGTGAGTAAGCTCTTAGGATATCAATTTGAAATTCATTATAAAGCGAGTTGCTCCAATAAAGCGGCAGACGCCTTATCTCGAATTGCGCTTCCGCCGTCCTGTTCTCAACTCAATCTACCTAGTTGGCGAGATTGGCAGGTGTTGCGATCAGAAATTGCGGGTGATTCCTCTCTTGAGCTGCTCAAACAGTCTGTAATGGCTGGTTCTGGTCGCCCTGGGTTTACGCTCATTAATGATCTCCTTTATTACAAGGACAGGTTAGTGATTTCTTCCAGTTCTTCTCTGATTCCTCTTCTTTTTCATGAATTCCACACTTCTTCGGTGGGAGGTCATTCTGGGGAGATCAAGACATTTCAGATAATATCTAAAGAACTATATTGGGTAGGGATGAAATCTGTCATTAGGAAGATGGTTAGTGAGTGTGAAGTGTGCCAGAGGAATAAGTCTATGGCCATCAGCCCAGCTGGTCTCCTTCAGCCGATTCCTCTACCTAGGCAAGTCTGGGACGAGATTGCTATGGATTTTATAAAAGGATTGCCTCAGTCGGGTCTGGTTGACACTATCCTAGTGGTTGTAGATCGTCTCAGTAAATACGGGCATTTTATCGGGTTGAAGCACCCATTCACTGCAAAAGGGGTGGCTGCGATTTTCTGTAAGGAAGTGGTCTGACTTCATGGCACACCTACATCCATCATTTCAGACAGGGATCGCACATTCCTTAATAATTTTTGGTGCGAATTATTTTGGTTACAAGGTACGAAGTTGAAGCATAGTACCGCCTACCACCCGCAAACGGATGGTCAATCTGAGGTGCTTAACCGTTGTCTCGAGATGTACCTGCGATGTTTCACTTTCGAGAAGCCCAAGATGTGGTCGAAATGGCTTCCCTGGGCAGAGTATTGGTATAACACGTCTCACCATTCGGCCACCGATTTTACTCCCTTCAAAATTGTGTACGGTAGAGATCCTCCTCCCCTACTGCGTTATACTACAGGGAGCACGGCTGTTTCTTCTATTGAGCAATTATTATCAGCTCGGGACAGCATCTTGAAGTGTTTAAAGGAGAATTTACTGCGATCTCAGCAAAGGATGAAGTGGTTTGTTGATAAGTCTAGGCGTGAGGATGCATTTGAGGTAGGAGACATGGTTTTTTTGAAGCTCAGGCCGTACCGTCAGCACTCCCTGGTTCACCGTAAAAATCATAAGCTTTCACCCAGATTTTATGGTCCTTTTGAGGTCCTGGCCAGGGTGGGTTCAGTAGCCTATAGGTTGGCTTGGCCTTCTACATCCAAGATTCATAACGTCTTTCATATATCTCAGCTGCGAAGAGCAAAAGGACCCTGTTCGTATCAATCTTCCCTTCCTTCTCAGTTGAATAGTGACGTTGAATTAGTGGTTCAACCTGAGTCCTTGTTGGATGTCAGGCAGTTTGTTAAGGGTGCCCCAGGCCAGTTGGAGGTTTTAATTAAGTGGATTGATCTGCCTGCATATGAGGCTACCTGGGAGGATTTTGACTTATTGGCTCAGCAGTCCCTTCCTTCCACCTTGCGGACAAGGTGTGTCATTGGGGCGGCGGTAATGAGAGGCCCCCTATTCGTTTTACGTATACTAGAAGGAAGCAAGTAACAGGGGACTAATGAAATGATGAGATGCTAATGTGAATGCTGCTGAGTTGCTAATGCTGAATGTGAATGCTGAGTTGCTAATGTGAATGCTGAAATAGAATTGCTGAAATAAAAGATGCTGAGATGCTGAAATAAAAGTTGTTGCTGAATCAAATACTATAAATAGAGGTGGAATAGAGAATAGGCTTATTCATTGAGAATTGTAAAATGTACAATTGAGTTTTAGCTCATAGGAGAGTAGAGCCTCTCGAATAGCTCTAGAGGATAATAGCACTCTTGAAGTCTGTTAATACAATTTGTTTCCAATTTCTATCAATTCCTTTATTCCTTGTAATTGATACAATTCCTTCTATACAAAATTCACTTCATGTGTTGAACTATCCCTTATCTTTTCTTCATACATCACAGTAGAGCTTTCTGCTAAGATTGTAAGGTGCATTCAGATCATTCTTGATTCTGCCAGATTAGTTTGCAGCAATTTGTTCCACTTTTGTCAAAGAAGCTAGAGCCAACTCTTCTCTAACCTGCAATACAAATCAAGAACAGGTCAGTTTCTATCAGTTGTCAACATTTTCACCACATTCTAATTCCTTGAAGATGTCTTGATTAACAAAATTCTCACTGTCGTTGGCAGTTTGAACTACTTGGGACTTATCTTGAAACATAACCATACAAACTTCCCTAAACCCCACTGTTTGGTTCCCATCTTGGACTACATTCTCAATATCAAAATAACATAACTCAAAAGCTTCAACTCAAATCACAAGTCACACCTCTCTCACAAGTCACACCCTCACTCTTAAATAAATGATTACATGCTTCTAAATGTTTGTGTATGTGGTGTGTTAAATAGGCTAAAGTGGAGATCATTGTAAGAGAAGGTGACAAAGATGGCAGGACAATTGCATCGATTGTGAGGGAGATGGGAGCTTCTGCTTTGGTTCTTGGTCTTCATGATCACAGCTTCATTCACAGGTACGTAACTCATCATAAATAGTAAGGCCAGAGCAACCAAAGTTAGATGCAACAAAGCACAAAGACCTTAGGCTATGTTTGGTTGCAGAGAATTCAATTATTAGAAAGAAAAAAAAATATATATATATAGTGCATACGGTGCATTTATAATCTCTGATAGAATGACATTAAGGATTGCCAAAAAAAATCTAATGCTTGCAACAACTGGAATTAGATCATCATCATATTCTACCTCATTTCAATCTCCTCGCCTTACCATGCTTTTTGGACAATCCAATTCATTCTCTTTAACCAAATATACCCCATGTTACACCGTTGATCCTGCTTCATATATAAATTTTATTACTTTTATAACTATTGACATTATGTTGGTTTGGATGTACAATGACAAGTTGGAATTTTTGGGTCTATAATCAGGATGATGATGCCCCACGCCAGTATTACAGACAGCCTAAATTGTAGAATTCTTGCCATTAAGCAAACAATGGTCAGCTCAGATGACAAATCCGTGAACTTGGATTTTTCACAAATTGAGACATTTAGATTAAGGTGAGTTTTTAATTTCGATTCAAATGGTATTTGGTCTATTAAATTTCACATGTTCATTTGGTTTATCACCACCACCACAAGATTATATTATGGCAAGATGGCCTTGCTCTACTACTGATTTGCATTTGAAACTTCCTCTACGTACCATAATTAGGGGTGGCATTATCAGAGGATTTTGGAGTTAGCCTTGTCAAATTTGAACAAAATAAAAACCATACACAGCCTTTGACACCCTAACCAACATTCCACACTTTTTTTTTGTCATTAATATACTCTAGTGATCTAACTTTTGATTGAATGAGTTGCATTTGCAGTGTTCCAGTTCCTCCACCACAAAAGATACCATACCCAATCCTTCCAAGTCCCTTTGGGATCATATGGGGATCAAGGAGGAGGAAAATCAGCAATTAAACACTCAAAATGTGTAACTTTCCTTTTAACATTAGAAGAAGGCAAAGCAATGGTGGTGATAAAGCAAATTTAAATTGGTGTTGAGTTGGTGGGGCTAGTAGTGCTTGCATATTTAGTGAAGTAAATTAAACATCCGGATACGTCTCTTCTTTTGTTGATAATTGAGAGACTTTATTGAGGTTTAGAATTTATATACCCAAGTGTCTTTTGATGCTAATTCCTTCACTTGTTTTCCAGTATCTTTTTTTAGTAGTTGAAGTTGGTTGATCATGACATCAATTGAATGCAACTTCTTTGCACAACCACTCTTGTTAGGAAATAATTTGACCTTACCATTGGGCTACTTTCAAGTCAAATTCTTCTTGTTTGGTTTAGAGGTTTGAAATTGGGTAAGGTTGTAAAACCAAATCTAACATAAGAAACATCAAAATGTGGTTGGTTTCTGATTGATGAGTGTGATATAATTGCAATTTCGCAGATCGAAAAAACCACCATGGTCCTCTAGTTGGGACACGGCCTTGATTTTCACTATGGATTTTGCATCAACAGTTGTATTGCCAATTTAAAATATGTAACATATCTAAGAACTATTGTCACACATCTACTACACACAAAGCGGTTTTTCTAGCAGGTAATAAAGGTAACCAGGCGGTTATAATGTTCTTTATATTCTTTTTCTGTGGTCTGGGGAGGCCATTTATACCCCACGCTTATCTTTCAAAAAAAAAAAAATAATAAAAATAAATAAATAAAGGTAACCAGGCGGTTATACCCTAGCACTACCATAAATTTAATAGGCGAACTCATTCTTGAATTCTACGTTTCAACTCTACGCCGTCCATAAGCATAACTAAAACTACACATCCAATATACGCTTTGTGATTGCAATTCTTCGGGCATGAAGAACCCATCACCTCACTTATAACTGAGTAAAATGTGCTTGATTTTGTTTTTTAGCCTCGTATTCTTCCAGTTATGCTAAATTTGATAGGGAAAGTCCAAAATGACGAGAGGATCCTATCAAATAATGGTGTTGAACTTTGAGTGTTACCAAATCTCTACATGTAAATTTATTTTAACAATCTTTGTTCAAAAGGAACTTGCTATAGGATCTCCTAGCTTACTCACCCACATAACCAAAAAATTTATAAAAACGATATAAACTCTCATGCTTCTTGAACTCCTACAAACCTCAACAATCCAAGCCAAAAGGTATAAAAGACAATGTTTGGTCATGCTCTATAATTAATGTTTAGTGAACTTAGCTCATGATCCCCTTAAGTTTACTTTTTTATATTTTCTTTTTCGTTTTTTTTTTTTTTAAACTTTTTACAAACATGTTTTGGAGCTCAAATAGCAACTAAACCAATATTCAAGTGATAAGACAACGTCTGAACTATAAAAAATCGCCTTTTTGGACAGATGTGTACAAATAAATTGTTGTGTACACTAAAACCTTAATAAATGAATGTTCAATAGAGTAATAACCTCGCTTAGATAATAATAATAAAAAAACTCCAGTCACGACTCGGGCCTTTGTATTAGAATAATAATTTCACTTAATGCATAAGATGATATTTTTTTTCCTAACTTTCATTAGGGCCCATCGAATATAAATTAATAATTGGTTAAAATACATGAAAAAACAAGACATAAAAATTCATAATGCATATGACGGACTTTTACTTAACTACTACTTTCTAAAAAAAAGCTTCTAAAGTCGCTTGTTTTTTCTTTGAAATTAAACCAAACTGAACCTCATCTTTGATTTTTTGCAATTCTGACACCACATTTGGTGTATCTTTTTTATTTTGTAGCAAGTAGTTGTTCAAGGTTATTATTGCTTGAAAGACCTCTTTTGGAGAAACAATTGGTAGAACACAACCGTATTCACTGCATTTTTCTTCAGGACCAAGCCAAAATTTATGTTTATTTACATAGTTACATGCACAATATTTGTGTATATGGTTTAAAGGTTATCGTATTCATGCCGTTTATGGTTAAGAGACCATCCAACTCAAAATCATATTTGTTTTTTCAAAAAACATAAGCTTGAATGGGATATGGCTTAGTACTTTAGATCATGCTCGTAATAGATTTGCTTGAAGGAGTAAATTAAATGAAAAAAATTTCGTTTCTCCTTGATTTGTGATCAACAAACAATATCAAATTTGTGATTAAGAAGTTGATCAAATAAGAGAAGGAGTCGCAATTGAGAATGAGAGTTTCTTCAAAACTCAGCTTAATCTTTCGTCGTCAAGGCTACAAATCGAGAATTGGAATGATGAACTCCCCAACATTTGGTTTAATTTTATGTATGCGAAGGACATGTTAGAGCTAGATGATGAGAAAATTTTGGCCTCTCCAATGGTGTTGAAACGGTTGAAACTAAGCGAAGATGAAAACGCTTCCCTTCTGTTGTGAGATTCTATTGCAAGTGTGCGAGAAGCACGGTGAAGTTATTTAAAAATTTGGTGTGGGTGTTGAAAATGTATTTATGAATTATGAGCAAAACTTCAATAAATTGTTGTAAACATACTTGGTGGAACAATAAACCACATGTATTGACAGTTTGGGAAGCTAGTTTTAGGCTTTGAAAGACCATTCAAGAGTTATGTAACCCATGAAGACCGAGGTCAAAGGTTCAGAAACCAAAGTCAAAGATAAGAAGACTAAAGTAAATCATGAAGGGCAAGTTAAAGCTACAATAAATCCCATGCCGAAAGATGAAACCAAGTAAGTCAATCCCAATAAGAAAACAAGTGGATCAATGTCGTGAAGATTGAACCTCAAGCCAAACCAATGCTTGATCCAAAAGAAAAGACGATTCAAAACATTTTGACATCAATACCATATAGAAGAGCATAGCAAGAAGAAGAAGGAAAAATTCAAGGCATTGAAAACAAATGATGACCAAAGCAAGGTCAAAGTCAATCGAAGACTAATCGAGGATTAAAATCAAAATGAAAAAATTATGAGAAGATTCAAGAAACTAAAGTCTAAGATGAGATTGAGTTAGGTCTCAAAGTAAAAAAAAACACACACACACAATTCATAACCAAATGATTAGGGTGCCAAATCCGAGTGATTGCGTACGCTTAAAGAATTAAAATTAAAATTTTGAATTCTGGTACAACTCAAGTCGAATACTTTTTTACTAGTAGTTGTTAGTCGAACTAGTAGTTCTGGCAAAGACCTGTTTAAGGATGTCAGCATGGTCGGCTAGACCTCTATAGATGTCCAAAAAATGGTTATTTAAAGGACTTGAAGCCATCATTCTTCAAGAATGTTCTCAAGTTCTCAAAATGTATTATTAGGGTTTTCAAGCAACCAAAAGGGAAAACACTCATTTTTTTTTTTTTATGTTTCCAAGAGTTATCTAAGAAACGAGAGAAAACATTGAAGCAAGATTCGTATGGGTGTGTATATATATAATATGCCACCATTGGGAAGTTGTTTAGCCTTTAACACATTCGTCTCATCTTGAGATTGAAGATCCAATCGCCCACTGAGTGAGTGATTGAAAAAGTGCTTATAGTCACTCTATCAGGAAAAAAAAAGCGTCACTAATAGAGATAAAACCAGGTATGCGTTTGATTTAACTCATTTTCACCCTATTGTGAATTTTGATTGTCCAAGTGAGGTCGTGGACTGTAGTTTTGAGGGAGGAGCTCTCGTTAGAGCAATTTTTATTATTATTGTGGGTCATGGATAATATAGTGAGAAAAAATCACAGGATGTGTTCACCATTTACTACAAAGTAACCAATCAGAGCCAATCAAATTCTGATTTAGGCAAACCTCGTTCTATTGTGTCTTGTATTTTAGTTTATTTTCTTTTCTCCATGCATCTATTTTAATTTTTGCATGCTTAGCTAAGTTGATTTTATTTTGCTTATTGTTGGCTATCTTTGTGCACACAAATTGTATGCCTAAATACAAAATTTTGGGAATTTTCAAATGCTTTTCTAACTCAAGAAAATTTGGTCTAATTGATACTTGATCTTTACTTTTTACATATTTCTTCAAGTATCCAATTAGTGCATTGATTTGATTTTACAATAACTTGTTTTTCTTTCCAAATTAAATCAAAGGATTTCACTTGCTTTTTTCTTTCAATTGTATCAACTAAACACGGTGGTAGAGAACTTGAAGTCAACTTCTCTATATTCGCAACACTGTTCCCCAATTCGTTTAGCCAAACAACTTTGATATCAAACAAATTTCACAACAACAAAAAAAAATTCAAATCCAAATCAAGTTTTGAAATAAACTTTCAACTCCCTATAGTCTCATTCATTTGGCCTTTATGTTTGTGAGTAGGTGCAAATAAAAAGAGGATATTGTGGTTGAAAGTTACAATTGCCTTTGTTCAAATCCATCTTATGATATGATGTTGTAGTGATTCGGATGGTTGTGGGACTGGGGAATATTTTTTTCTTGGTTGATTATATCCTACAAAACCTACCTTAAAACCTCCAAATATCTTTCACTCTTTCTTGGGAGGATTCTTCATATGTATATATTTATATAACAAAAAATATGGAACTTGAAATTGGGACAGTTTAATATGTGTATAAACATAAATCCTACGACCATCTTGATTTGATCAGACAATATTTTGTAGCGATCATTAGATCTGACGGATGTGACTTAATAGTGGACTCTCTCCTCGGTGAAACGAAGAAGGGTCTCACTTTCTCGATTTTCCCTCTCACTCTCTATATTTGAAAGAGGTTCTTCCTCTACCTCCACCTCCACCAAATGCATCATGCAAAGAACCTGAGTCTCCACATATTGATTCCTCAGTTTTTCTCCTTTCTCTCCCTCTAATGCTACCTTCTTCTTCTTCGCTTTCTCTCTCTAAAAGAAAATTTGAACCCTAACATCAAACTCAAATCAACAAACTAGAAGTTATACGAGACTCCAGATGTGAACAAAGTACATAAACCAAGGTTGGTTGAGAAAAATTGGTTCATTCCCCATTTTTCTTAAATATGTTTACCCAATTTCTTCAATTTGTGAGTGGGGCTTAGGTTGAATATGGTGGTTTAGTCATCAAAAGGTGGGCTTAGGTTGTCATTCGTCACTAGGTTTTAATGGTTCAATGGATTTGTTACCTCTGAGATGAACTTTGAAGGGGATGAACTATGGTTGAGTATGATTTAGTAGGTGTTTTTGTTTTGTTTATATTGGAATCAAAAGTCTTAATAGGAAGTGAGACACCCTACTGAGGGCATTTGTTTTAAGTACTATGGGGGTGCTAATCACTTAGCACTGAGTGCTTAATAAAATTTCATTCCAATAATAAGCTCACCATAAATTTGTAATGACTGATGTTATCTATCTTCTCCACCGACCATCCATATTTGTATCTCCTCTCTATCACATGATAAATGTTGCCACCACCACCACTACTCTCCCCTCCTCTTCTTCCTCCTCTCTCCTCTTAATTTTTATTTAGATGTTGGAGATTTATAAGGAACATAAAGTGATACTGGGTGGTTTCTAATGGTGGTGGTGGTGGAAGGCAATCTCAATAGCGTTTGGATGAGAGAAAACAAGTAAAGGAGGTTAATGTTGGTAGTTTGTGGTGAGCGGTGGGAGTTTGGTGATGGGCGAAATGTTAAACAATTTTATATCAGCAGCTAAAACAAACACCTTTTAATTTTGCAATTTCTAATCAACAACTCATACAAAAGCAAAATAACTAACTCATTTAGAAGCTCGTTCAAAACTTTCAAATCCAATTGGAAGATAGCTTCTAAACAATTTGAAAAAAACATACGCCACCTTAGAGTAGACAACAACTCTAAATCTTTTTTGTCTTTTATTCTCCTCATTGTAGAGCTTTATTAACATTCTCTTTAGTTTCGTAAACACTCTCAATTGACCATTTTCAAAGTGCAAAGTAGTGGTGGGGATCTTTTTGAAATTGGGGTGTGGGCGGAGTCTCTCTCCTCTTATTTGGGTTTTTTTTAATTATTTTATTGTCACGTATCTCCAATTCTTTTGTATATACAAAGTTCAACATTTTCTATTTGTTACCTATTCAACTAAAGCCAGTATATACACTATGGCGTTCAAATTTCATTGGAATAATAACATCTTCTGTTTTCTTGAAGTTTAACATTTTCTATTAGCTAGGTTTTAATTTGCTTTAGGTGAATGTTGAAAATGTAAAATAAATTTTTTTTTTTGAAATTTTTATATGGCCCAATAATTCTCAACAAGCCAAGTGGGGCATGCCGAAGGCATGACATGGTACTTGTGTCAAAGGAACGAATAAAGGTGGCACGCCAGAGGCATGACACGTTAGCCGTATCGTAGGCATGGGTAAAGCTACATGGAAAGTGTGTGGCTGAAAAAGGTTGGCATGCTGAAGGCATGACACGGTGGTCGCGTCGTAAGCACCGGTACACACTACATGGAAAGTTTGTGGCCATGCCAGTTACACGAGTAATACACTAGTATACATAAAAAAAAATTTGTCACTTAAAACTGTCACAGGGATAAGATAGATACATAAATCTAATGGTTCATATCAGTTTCATCTAATAAAAATGGAGGAGATGATTATAATCAGATGGCTGGGACATAACATTCTCGAAAGGTTTTCTCCCTCTTTTAGAGATTCACTGGCAATAAAATTTTTTGCTCTACTTCCTTCTATCATCTCCAAAAGACACATGAAGGAACAACAAAGTAAGAAGGAAAAAAAAAACCTACCAAACTCTCTTTATATTTTCAAATACCTCTTGCACATCCCAATCGACCATCTTCTCCATCCTCTTCCTCAACTCCATCTCAATTTCTAACTAACCCTATGTCCACTTTTCAAGGAAAACAAGAAAAATCGTGTTTGATTCCATTGTCTCCTCGCACTCTCAAAGCTTTGATAACAATGATTCAAGCTCCATAGAAAATGAAACCAGCTAACCTTCTATCGCTAATGACATCCTTGAACTACTGATTTAACCAAATCAATGCCAATGGGAAGTCCCAAATATGGCATAGATACCTTAAGAAAGTTATTTTCATTGTTCTATTTGGATTCCAGCAAGTTATGATGGAGTTATCTATACAAGGGGCTCAAAAAATGAGATTTGTATTCAATTAACAAATCAATAGTGATGCAATCATTTTCCGCACTCTGTTTTGACCTAGTCATGCTGACCTATACAAGTAATGCACGTGAGCCACAGACCACCGTTGTGGTGGCCGATGGCACTCCTATGCTAAAGTCAGACAAGGATCTGAGGAAGGTGTAATGTTGTAAACAGGGAATTTGTAGCGTACCTTAGTTTACCAACCTCACGTCTTATTTATAGTGCATGAGTTCTAGTTCGACCAAGCCATCGATGGCGTAGTTTAAGAAAGAGATCTTTGTGGAGATCCTTATCTAATTAGGAGTCGTGTTGTAATAGGAAAGTTCCCTGTTAGCCCTGTGTTCCTAAATATGCGGGAGATAGTTCCCTAGCTGAGGGTATTCCATAAGAGGAAGTTTCCCTGTGTGATATGTACTCTGGTATTTGCTTCCTAGTTGGAAGTAGAAAGCTGTTGTAGTTGCCTGTTCGAAGCTGATCCTTGAGATACTTGCCTTAGTAGGGCTTATGGGTATTGAGGATAGCTGTGAGACATATGGGCCTAGGAGGCTGTAAGAGTTCAGGTCCGTCTGGCAGACTGCATTGGGTGGACTTGGAATTGCTTGGGCCAAATTAGTGCTGGGCTGACGCTGGGGCTCGTAATTCCTCGAGATCATCATGACACGTGTATGGGTTAGGGATGTGATCATTTTGGTGTATCATCGACTACTCCCCCGAGTTAGTGGGCCATCACATCGATTTCCTAGGTCATCTCTTGAAAAAATACACCGCTCATGATGATTGAGTCTAAATCGTTGCTTGAGCCGTGCGCTGCATTTATTGAACGTGCATCGGTTCAGCGGAAAAAAGGCAGGAACTCAATCCATATTTAGGCCATCCGTTGCGCGGAGTTTGACTCTTCTATTTTCTTTGTTTTTGAAGATACTGTTTTGTTCATCTTTTGACTAGAAAAATTGTTCGTGTTCTTCATGGCTCAACAAAACTTTCTTGATGACGCAACCTTGGCCAGGGTCCTGGAGTTTTTCGAGGACAGGTTGCTTTCTGAGCCTGGCCATGCTGAAATCCATATGAAGTTTGGGGTCCTCAAGGACCTGCCGTTGTCTATCCTGAAGGGTGACCAGACGCCAATGTCGCCACTAGCGGGGTTCATCTGCTTGCATCGTGGGAAGCCTCAAACTGGAGTGGGTTTCCTATTTTGGACGTGATTTAGGAATTCTTGGATCTCCTTGGGATTCCTCTAGCCTAGTTGGAGCCTAATGGATATAGGATTATCCTTCTCATCCTGATTTGGGCGAAGGAGGCATGCGTCCGCATGACTTAGTGAGTAATCCAGTTGTTGACTTCTTTTCGGCTAAAGAGTAATGCCGTCAGCAAGATAACGTCGTCAGCTTGCTTTGAGAATCTTCCCGATGACTTCAAGTTTCGGTAGAAGTATTTCTTTTTAGCCCCTGCGGATTCAAAGTACTTTCGGTTCAAGGGTCGTTTTCTCGAGCAGGAGTTCAAACCACATCGTAAGTGTAGATTTTCCTTCTGGTTTCGTTGCATTTGATTGAGTGCTAATCATTGCTCATTTATTATTATTTTTTTGCAGGAAGGTTTCTCACTACTCTGTAAGAGGAGTAAAACACTATGGAGATATTTCACGGCTTGTCAACGAGGAACGTGGTGGATGTCATATGCCTCCCCAACTTCATTTGTAGTGGACTGTGGGACAACTGGCACGTAGCCCCCACTCTCTACCGAACATCGCGGGTCAAGCCTGAAGATGGGGCCCCTTCTAGGAAGAGGAAGGTTGCTGGGGCCAAAGCTCTTGTTTGTCTGACACGAAGGAGCCGTCTGAGACATTTGTTTCTTTTGTGAGTTCGAAGAGGTCCCATATCAGAACTGGGTTGTCTTCAGCACAACCAGCTCCAATGAGTGAAGAACACGAGTCTAATCGGTTCGTCAAGATGGAGACTGATGTATCCGGTTGAGATAAAAATGACCAGTGGTTTGCCAGGTTGAAGACAGGCCGAACCTTAATGATGCGCAGGCTGAAGCTTTGAGTGAGCAGTTGATGCAGATTGCAATGGCGGATTCTATCAGTGCTAACTCGAGCGAGATTGTTCCCATAGAAGGTTCCTGTGAAGATCCGCCTGAGGTTGTGGAATCTGATTGTCCCATTGGTGCGTTGTCTGATAGTGGTGGTGGTGGCATAGACCAATTTCTTGTAGTTTGCATTGTTCACAGTTTTGTTCCAGGCCACAACTCGAGGTGTTGGCGGGCCCTTTGGATAATTTGCTTCCTCCCCTTCCTCCGAATCCCGTTGATCCATCTCGCAGTAAAGGGGTCAGCTGCTCGTAACAAGGGAAAAGTTGTAGAGGAAATCCTGGGAATAGTGACGATTACGAAGGGTGGTGTCGGCGTGATTCTTGATCCGGGAAAGTTTCATCCGGATGCGCAGATAAGCCTATTTGCACCGGACTTGGTAAGGATGAGCACTCAGGTCTGACACCAAGAGGTTGATGTGGAGTATGCTTTGAGGAAGCATATTAGCAGGCATCATAGTTGGCTGATGGATTACGCTCCAAAACCCGAGGAGAATACGCTAGAATGGCGTATGGATAAGGGCTTAAAGTACCTTATGCTGGATATGTTCACTTGAGCCAGGTGGCCATTGCTGGGACAGAAGTCGAGGCGGCTTGTGAGAGGGTATACACCATGGAGTATGTCCTCTTGCACATGCAAGTTTTGTATTCTGACGTGTTTTATGAAATTGAGCGGCTACAGAAGCTGGTTGAAAAGAAGAGGCTGGAGCAACCGGTCGTGGTTGCTGCAACTCAGAGGGCTCACCTGGAGGCCCTTGAGTGTAATCTGGCAGAGGCGGTGTTGAAAGAGGCAGACTCAAGTGGAAATTGGGCCGAACCCGCCAAGATTTGGAGGCCGCGCAGAAAGTTGCAGCTAAGGCAAGCACTCACTGCACTGTACTGCGGTCTTTTGCTGAAGAGAGTGTTTGAAGGAGGCTGACTAGGCCTCTCAAAAGCTGCAACTAGAGCTTGATGTGGAGTTCAACACTTGGGAAGCGAGGAAGGACGATGACCGGCTCGAACTGGGAAAACATGAGCTTAGTGTTGTGAAGAGTAGTCTGGCTACAGAGCAGTCTTAGGTTGACATGCAGATTGGCAGGTTGGAGTTGTTGGAGCGTGAACTGGCTGACGCGAAGGCGCGGGAGGAAGAGTTTCTAAAGGAACAAGGCAAGTATGAGTTTCGCTGGGTCATACATGGCAGGCTGGAGCTGCTAGTGGCTGATGAAGGAAGAGCATCCGGAATGGGATCTTGGCCGATTTAAGAAGATGTCGTATGTTGACTTATCCATTGCTTGCGTCCTTGGACGAGGAGAGCGGTTTGGACCCTGATGCTCAGGTCGTGGCATGTGTGGATGGGACCCCTGCTCATTCCTTCGTAAAACATAGCTCTTCTTTTTTTGTACCTTCTCCTAATAAGGAGTAAACTTTGTATACTTGTACCCTTTTTGTTCCAACCGTTAATGAAAACATTTTTATCCGTTTTGCGCTCATTTTCTCTATTGTATGGTTTTTGTTTCACCTTGTCATTTTGCTTTGGCATAGGCTGGTTGAATCAATAGGAAGTCGAGTGGTCTGTCTACAGCGGAAAGCTTGACCGTTTGCGTTGCAAATGACTCAAGGTCATTGTTGTGTAGTCTTGTACGATAGTAGGTATGTCGCGGACATTTCAGCTGAGGGTTGGGTTCCTGAGCTCTGTCTTGTCCTCAAGGTAAGTTGCTAGAGGCTTACCTCACTTGTCTGATTGGTCGGCTGCAGCTGATGCTATGGGAGAGTTGCAATAGCCGAGCATACGCATTAGAGCGTTTGTACCGAGTCGGATGTCGTGAGCTCGGGTTGACACACTTTGTAGCATTTATCCAAGCATTAGCTGGATGATCTATGTGTCGGGGTAAGTGGCCTTTGTTGATAATAGAATGCTAGTCCGTTTGAGCGTGAGGACACTGACTCGGCTAAAATTCCTCTTTGCGGCTGTTGTTTTGAATGAGAGCGGTGGTCGCGTGGCGAATTGCTTGGGGTTCCGACTTTCTAAACCATCTATGTTCGAACAGTGTGGACTACAGGTTCAGGGAGTAAGGATTCGGCGACTACGATGAAGAGAAGTAGTCCCATGGCGAGCCGTCAACATCAGTCAGGGACTAACTAGTCTCCCACCTTTCGAACCATCTATAAAGGGGTTTGGCGACCAGGTTGAAAAACAGTGGCCCTGTGGCAAGTCATCGAAATCAGTTCAGGACTAACTATGCTCTCACTTTCCAAATCATCTACACTAGTGCGCATCAAGCTACAAATTTGGGGGTTTTCGACAGCCACGCTGAAGAGCAGTGGTCTCATGGCGAGCCACCAGAATCAGTTTGCAACTGACTAGGCTCCTACCTTCTAAACTATCTACACTTGCATAGTGGGGGCTACATGCCCAGGGTTGTCAATTCGGCGGCCATGCTATAAAGCAATGGTCTAGTGGCGAGCCATCAGGATTAGTTCAGGACTGACTAGGCTCCCACCTTCTAAACTATCTACACCCGCGCAGTGGGGCTACAAGTCCAGGGTTGGTAATTCGACAGCCACGCTGAAAAGCAGTGGTCCCGTGGCGAGTCGTCGAAATCAGTTCGAGACTGACTAGGCTCCCACTTTCCAAACCATCTACACCCATGCAGTAGGGGCTATAGGTTTGGGCTTTCATCAAAAGCTTTCGTTGCCAGTCGTTACCAGCTAGGCTTACCTGATTGGGTTCGGCGATCATTGACCACGAAGAGGGCAACAATCTTTGGCGAGTAGTTGCCACCAGACATGATAACACTGATTAGACTCCCACTTCCGAAACAATCGATTTCCGCACTGATATCAGAAGCTGTCACCATCAGCCTTAGCAGACTAATCTCGTCCGGTTGGAGAGAGGTTCCACCTATTTAAGGGCATGCAAACCCATGTCACTAGCGTCATGCATTGTGTGGACAAAATTACCTTAAATCAAATAGTGATCCGTAGGTACGATCCATGTGTCAGAATTGACTTGGATTTCTAGTGTTCGTGCCAAGCATGTAGCAAAATATTGTTTGAATAGCAGACTGAGCCTATGGGCCCGTAGAGGAAGAACTAGGGTTTTCTGCATGGTTGCGCTATGTGTACGATGTAGATCACGCGGTAACACGTGTACGTCGTAGGTTGCGGGACGGTTGAGTATCAATTACTCCTTCTCAATTGATGGGGTTGCGTGCAACGCCATTAATTGGACAAACGTGGTCTGCACAGTTTCCTAGGGAACCGTCGTCTCCTCGTTTTCCATACAATATTCAATGCTTGACAATTAATGTTGGAGCTCCCGTTTGGTGAACCATCATGTCTATATAATGGTGTTCTTCAATCGTTGTAGGCACTATCTTTCACAGAGCGTATCTTCTGTAATGTTCTTGCTTGAATAAAATGTTTTGGGTTTTGCAAAAGTTGAAGGGGGATCTCTTCTCTGGAGTCTTCGAATGTTCTGACATTTACACCGATTAGGCACGATCATAATCGTTGTTATGCGTGGTCACCTGTTCTAGGTTGGGCACATAGTTGATTTGTTGAGATCTTGTAATTTCTTTTCATATTGCGAAAAAGTAGTACGTGTTTTCTACCAAGGGAGATGCCTTGGTGTTACTTTGTGCCGCTTGTGTATGCGTGTATGTGGTTCCCTCTGCTAACTTATGGTTTATCGAAGTGTTAGCAGATGTGCGGTGCTTCCGGGGGTGGTATCTTTCAATCACCCCAAGTACCGCGCATGGGAAAAGTCTCCTCGTTTGGCAGCACTGTGAGACCTTGACTGCTTTTTTGCTTGTGGCCATCCTCATTTGCCTTCTTTTATCCTCTTCAGAAGACCAAAAAATGTTTGAGGAAGTCTGCAAGAGGGTAGGATGCCTTTTGAGGAAATCAATCGTCCGTTGTAAGGTCTGCATCGTTGTTGGCAGGTCGCTTTCTTGAGGCGATTCAATGGAGCAATCTGACGCTCTGTCCTTTTAGTTCCCTCTGACACCTTGTCCTTTATCTTGGGAAGGGGTCGAGCGAAGTTCATTTGAATATCTTTGTTGTTGCTTGCAGATAGGTTGCATGGCCTTCTTCGGATACCTTGCGTAGTTGGATTGTCTAAGCGAGTTTATATTTCATGTCGCACCGGATTCATATGCTTGTAGTATGCAGTCTTTTGTATCCGCCCCAAGGCGCTTGTTGTTACATCTTTCCAGTAGTCAATAGAGTTTTTTTTCGCAATTCTTTTTTTATTTCTTAAATGATTGCAAATCACATAAGTCTTTAAGAACTAAAACTCTACATTGACTATGGAAAGGGAAATAAACAATTGAAAAAGACTAACTGTTCACAAAGAGAGATTGATCTTGGCCTTGATGTGAATTTGGATGGCCCTTGTGGATTGTTAGTATTCTCAAGGGACTGTTGGGCTTTGCTGGCATTACAGAGGTTACTGAAGAGTAAACCTGGTAGGGGGTTAATCTCCGCACCAACGGAAGGTTGGGGTTGTGTTCTCGTTTGCCTTGACTTTCCATTTCGCTTGGATGAATAGGAGATTGCTCTCGTACTGCTTAACTGTGATGTTTCTGCTGTCATTCGACCTGGCATTGGTTCAGGTTGTTCCGCAGGACTCAGTTGGATCTGGGAGCATTATATTTGTTGTTTTAGTGCAGCGTAATGGCATCCTTGTGTTGTAGGTTGGTCTCCACGTATTGTTCCTTCGAAGTGGTTAGCGGTGTACTTAACACACTGGTGAAGGGTGGAGACTACTGCTTCCATCTGGTAGAGCCATGGTCTTCCCAAGATAAGGTTGTAGGTAGATGATGCGTCTACTATCATGAAGTTCAGAAATAAGACCTTTTTCAGTCGTGATTCTCCTGCCACTACTGCTAATCTTATCTTCACGATCGGGAAACACTTCTCTCCGCTGAATCCAATCAACGGGGACGACAGGTTCTCATCTTTGAGGTCCATACTATGAAACATGTTGTAGAATATGACGTTGAGTGAGCTTCCTGTGTCCACCAAAGCTCTATTTACCTCCCACCTTGCAATGGATACCGATATGACTAGGGCGTCATTGTGCGGCGCTCAGACTCCTTCGAGGTATTTGTCTGTGAAGGTTAAGGTGGGAATGGGGCTCTGAAGCCTTGCGTAGAAAATATGTCTATCCTCGTCCGCAGGTCGTGTTCGCATCTCCAACAAGGTCCGCATATAGGATCTGTACAACTGGTTTTCATTCGGTCTGACTCCATGAAGGACACGGATTATGCCGGCTCCTTCTCTATCTACTTAACTGACTCCCCCCTATCCCTGGTTTGTTCTGGTCACTTCTCAAAGTTTAGGAATTCTTTTAGTTTGCCTCTGCAGATCCAATACTCAATCTCATACCTCAAACTTTTGCAGTCGTTGGTATCATGGACGCCTTAATTGTGGTACGCGCAGTACTTGTCGTTGTCACTCTTGGAGGGGTCTATGCGCTGCTTTGGGGGCCACTTCAGATCTTTCCAGTTTTTCATGAAGTTTAGTACGTCCAACATGCTAGAATTGAGGGGTGTCACGGCTCTGGATCCAACGTAGTTGGAGGCTTCTCTGGCCTGGACCGACTAGGGTCTGGCCTGTTGTCATTGCGCTTTCTCTTGTTCATTTATTCATCCTCATGTCTTTTTCCCTCCTCTTCTCGCCTTCGGTTTCCCTCTTTACGGTCCTCAACTCCTCTAAGGTAATGTGCTTCTAGGCGCTCTTGAGGAGCTCTGTCATGTCCAAAAGAGGCTCCAAGGTGAGGTCTTCGTAGAGTTTTCCCTCCTTTAGGCCCGCAGTGAATACTGTCACGGTTGTGTCCTTGCTACATCCTTCAATGAGTGTTAGTTCGTTGTTGAAGTGCGTGACATACTCTCTGAGTGTTTCATTGGACATCTGCTTTAGAGAGAGTATGCACTGTGGGCCTTTTTGAAAATGTTGGCTCCCAACGAAGCGAGTCAGGAACTCCTTCGCCATCATCTTGAAGGAGTCGACCGACCTCGGCGGGAGGTTGTGAAACCATGTTAGTGCTGACTTCTTCAAGCTAGTGGGAAAAGCTCTGCACATCACCGACTCAGATCCTTCTTTAAGAGCCATTACGTGCTGGTAATGGCACAGGTAGCCGAATGGGTCAGTGGTTTCATTGTAGAAGTCGAGCTTCAAAGGAGTGAACTTCTTCGGAAGGGCCTCATTCATGATTTGATCCACGAATGGTGGGACAAAGAGACGGTACAACATGTATGGGTCAGGTGCCCCTTTGCGGAGGGGGTTTTGAGGGCCGAGCCACTCCTCCCTAGCGACGGGCTCTGCTTTAGCTGCGCAACCTTCTCTAGTCCAATGAGAACTAGCGAGAGCTTGACTCTTCTATGCTTGCTCTCTGCCATCCTCCGGAGACAAGGGCCCGTAATTCCTTGAGATAATCATGACATATGTATGGCTTAGGGATGTCACTATTTTGGTGTATCATCAAATAGTAATATTCTTTGTTTTATTAAATTTTGTTTGTCTTCTCTTATGGATTCAAGAGTTCATTTCAATGACGATTCAAGGTTTGTATTGTCTTTTCCTTCATTTAGTATCAGAGCAGGTTCAAGTTTCTGCAACCATGATGATTAATGGAGTTGATGACTGTTCTCAAGTTCTAATCTTGGAGATTATGTAACAAAGAAGGAATTTGAAGCTTTCAGTTTGTCTTAAGAGCAAGAGTTTGATGCACTTGTTATTGGCTTAAACACTCTCGTTGTTGACTTCAAGACTCTTGCCCTAGCGCTGAGTCGTTCCCCTCTGAAATCCATTCACCGTCGTCTCAATTTTACCACCTCCCACCGAACCAATCCCTACAACTCATTCCGCTATACCCAAAATTATTACACTCCCATTAGAACAAGCCCATACCAAAGACACACCTCAGTCGGTCCAAACCACAAACACCTTTCCTAAAAATAACTCAATTAAAGTAACATCTCGAGAACTAGATTCAATTAAACTAACACCCCAATGCCCGATTCACTAATTGAAATCCCTCCCAAACCTAACCCAAAACGCAACCTTACTAAAATAAATCCTTAAACCACCAACAATTGTTGTTTAATAATCCACCCTCCATTATTTTTTCCGGTTTTTTCCTCATTGCTTCTTTAAAAGAAGAGGAGGATAACATCCACATTCATGTTGGGCAAAATTCGAAGATTTTGCTCAAAGAAGATGGCATCAAATGTGATTTTTTTGCTCAAAGAAGATGACATCAAATGTGACTTTCAATGATCCCTTTGCAAGATTTTGTGAAAAGTCAATGGTTCGCAATGTGTTTCTTAAGTTGTTAATTAGAATTTTTAATTTTCAATTTGCAACTTTTCAATATAATTTTGGGTTATTTCCCATTTGGCCCCCATTAGTTTATGACTATTCCTATTTGGCCCACATTAGTTATTTTATCCTAGTATAACACCTATGATCGTGTGTTCAATTTGGTTGACTAAAAAATTTCATCCAATTTTATCGAAAATACCAACTTGCCCTGCATGTGCTTTGGACATGATTTTACTAAAATCACATAAATCATGTTTCTTGATGATCATGTTTGATCCAATGCTAAGAAAATAGCATTTGAAGTTTTTTTTTAATTTATGTGATTTTAGTAAAACATGTGCATATGATTTAGGTTTGTATATTTAATTGGCACCCATCTTCTTTGTTAAAAAAGTAAAATAAAAAGTAGATTCAAATGCAATTTTCTTAACCGTTGGATTAAACATGATTTATGTGATTTTAGTAAAACATGTGCATATCATTTCGATTTTTATATAACTTTTAACTGACACCGATCTTCTTTGTTAAGAAAATTAAAATAAAAAATAGATCCAAATGCTATTTTCCTAGTTGTTGGATCAAACATAATCATCAAGCAAAATGATTTATGTGATTTTAGCAAAAACATGTGCATATGATTTATATATTAATTTTTAATTGACATCCATTTTTATTGTTAAAAAAATTAAAATAAAAAATAGATCCAAATGTTATTTTCCTAGCCCTTGGATTAAACATAAGCATTAAGCAATATGCTTTATGTGATTTTAGTAAAACGTGTGCATATGATTTAGGTTTGTATATAACTTTTAATTGGCCCCCCTCTTGTTAAAAAATTAAAATAAAAAAATAGATCCAAATGTTATTTTCCTAATTTTATGGACACCCATCCAAATGTTAAAAAATTAAGCAACACAATTTATGCCATTTTAGTAAAAACATGTACAAAGCACATGCAGGGTAAGCTGGTTTTTTTAAAAAAATTGGATGAAATTTGTTAGTCAACGTAGTTGAACACATGGTCATGGATGTTAGACTAAGATAAAAGACTAATGGGGCCAAATAGGAATAGTCATAAACTAATGGGGGCAAATGGGAAATAACCCTATTACTTTTCACAAGCTCTAGAGATTTTTCAAAGCGTGTCACGGAAGAAAAGAAACGAAGTCGCAGTTTTCATTGGAAAGATGAAAGTTTTTATCTCTCACATCTTGTCACAATGATGTTCTTATTGTTTTAATGCATAACTCGAGCGCGAGTTATTTCAAAAAAGAGGAAAATGACGTAGGACATAAGATTGTCATGTACTTCCTAATATGCATAAATTTCCAAAGTTTCTTTTATTTATTTATTTGTATTTTTATTATTCAGGCTATTATTAGAAGTGTCTAAATAGAGTTTTTTCTAGTCTTAGGAAGTTTCTAATTTGGCATAGATACCTTAGGATAGTTATTTTTATTGTATTTGGATGTTTGCAAGTTATGATGGAGTTATATATATAAGGAGCTACAAAAACGAGATTTGTATTCAATTATCCACTCAATAGTATTATTATTTCCTTTATTAAAAAAAAATTTATCTTTTCTTTTGGATTCAAGAGTTCTCTTCCTAGTGGATTCAAGGTTTGTTTTGTTTTATCATTTTTCAATAAGATTGGTTGTGTTGCATCCCAAGTTGGTGGAGATCTTAGGCAAATCTGTAATTCTCATCGAGCAAGATCATAAAGCCTAGTTTGTTTTATCCTTGGGGTCTTGAGTGCATGTCTATAAGGCTTGGTTGTGTTGAATCCCATTGGTGACCTCCAAGCTTATTTGTTAGACAAACGGAGTAGAACACTTGATTCACATAGATAAGTCTCGTGGCAGCGTGGCATTAGATCGTGCGAGGTTGTAGAATGTTGACTGAGAGTGAGGTTATCATTTTAGCAAAATTTAACCAATCGAAGCCATTTAAACTTCAATTTAGGTGAACCTCATTATATCTTTGTTTTGTCTGGTTTGCTTTCATCTCCCCTTGAATTTATTTACTTTTGCTTAGACAGGGTGCCTTGAATTTCCATTGCTTACATTGTTGGTATGTTCAACTTGCATGCTTAGATTATCGGGGGCATTGCAAACAAAAGTTTTTCACTTGAATGTTGACTTTCAAGTGAATCAACTAAACTTGTGAACCTTATGGGGTTGACTCTCCTTGAGTTACAACATAAGCTTTGACAAGTTTAGATGAATAACTTCAAAGTCAAATACATTTGCTTTCAAAACAAATTTTATTTTCAAAAACAAACTACTCTCCCCCTCTAGTTGTATTCGCCTAATGCATCTTTCACTTTAAATTGGTATCAAAGCAAAGTTTTTCTGAGTGGATTTAACATCCTGAGATAGACTTTATGATTGTTCCTAACGTTAGTATGCATTAGTTTTTTGTAGGTATTTGCATCAAAGTCATCCTTAGTATCTTGGTGTCATGGTATTGGCAGGGAGAATAAGATTATTTTGATTAACACAAAGTCCGAACCTGATGATAGTAGACACAAAGGAAGGCTCCACTTGAGATGTAAGAGAGGAGGGAGGATGAAGAATGTTCAAAGGCAAAAAGTGGAGGTTGGTCGGTCTACAAGTTCAAAGAAGTGTGGGTGCCCATTCCAGTTGAGAGGGGTACCTTGGTAATGATCATTGGAAGCTGCAAGTGACATGCGGACCCACAATCATCCACGATCAAAATTTCTTCTTGGGAGTTTCTTTGTTGGGAGACTGAATGAAGATGAGATGGCATATTTGCATAATATGTCCACATTTGGTGTAGCCCCTTGGTGCATATTGTCTGGTTTGAAACAAATGTTCCCAAGCAACATGTCATATTTGAAGATTGTTTACAATGCCATTCAACACAAAAAAAAGAACAATCCAACTTAAAGGCATAACAGCTTTGCAGTCCACAATGTACTTGTTGAGCGAGAATGGTTACATTGAGTGGCATACAATAGATGAACAAAACACAGTTACAAATATTTTCTGGTGTCATCTCGATTCAATTCAATCGGACAAGTGCTTCCCAATTGTGATGTTTATGGATTTCACACCTACAAAACCAGTCGCTATAGGATCTCGTTATTTGAGGTTGTAGGTGTGACGTCAACCGACATGACTTTCAATGTTTGTTGTTGCTTTATGTCGTCTAAAACTAAACAATCTTGCACCTGGACATTAGAAAGCTACTGGGAATGTTTGAGCTAAAAAACTTGCCAGAGGTGTTTGTCACAGATAGAGAGTTTGGCTTTATAAAATCCATTGAACGAGTTTTTCCACAAGCATGAAGATTGTTGTGCCAGTGGCACATAAATACAAAAGTGGAAAAGAATTGGAAAACAGAATTTGAGGGCAATGAAAAATGGCAAGAGTTTATTGAATCTTTCTCGGACTTGTATAGATCATCTACAGAGCAAGAATGGGACAAGGCGTTATTGAGTTTGAGAGAAGATGGACATCACATCCCAAGTGTTTGGAGTATATACGAACTATTTGGTATCTGCATAAGGAGCTCTTTGTGAATGCATGGACCGACAATTTCATGCAATTAGGCAAATAGACAACCGGTCGCACTGAAGGCAGACACTCTAGGTTGAAGAAGATGTTGGAGAAATCCCAAGGGACATTTTATAATGTATGGGCGAAAATGAATGACATGATCCAAGGGCAACTTGTAGAGATTGAAGCGTCATTCTGAAAAAGTCTCACGAAGGTGAAGAAAGAGCACATTGTTCCACTAATTGAAAAACTCTGGTGTCTCATAAGGCTCTTGACTTGATGTTATCTAAAATTGGTAGGTACGATGCTAAATTTGTGGGCTTGACCCAGTGACGTGTCAATGTCTACTAAGAATCATTCATGGGTTGCCTTGTGCTCACGAAATGTCCCAATATTTCACTCCCAATGGTCAACTTCCATTGTCCATGTTACGGAAGCACTGGATGCTACTTGGCATAATACCTATTTGTGCAAGTACGAAAGTGATTATAGATCTAGTGGTAGACGTCGTCAAGAAAAGTTCTTACAATCCATTCCTGATCAACAATTGGTGTTGAAGAGGAAGCTGCTGGATTTGAAATGCCATGGTTCATGTGTCATGGTTGAACCAACTAAACCTGTAAAGGGCAAGGGGAGATCCAAAAAGAAGTTGTCTAAGCATGAGAAGTCCACAAAAATGGACCTTTCTGGTCATGAGTTCGTGAAGATACAAGAGGAGCTTAGAAGTCAAGCTAGTGTTTCTAAGCAAAAAGATAAGGCCACGCAGTGGAAATCAAAGTATATTAAGAAAATTCCTCTGAGGTTTCGGGATTATATTGAGGACATTCAGAAAGAACGCCCTAATGGCAATATGGAGTCAGATGCATAGGCAACTTCTTAGGTTACGACGAGAACATTGGTTGGAGGC
Organism: Berberis thunbergii; assembly: GCA_003290165.1. Lineage (NCBI taxonomy): Eukaryota > Viridiplantae > Streptophyta > Magnoliopsida > Ranunculales > Berberidaceae > Berberis > Berberis thunbergii. Next base: position 21,588 of record QNQO01002927.1, on the reverse strand, counting down.
AAGTGAGACATGAGCTACTATTGGAGCTTGAAGGCAAACATGACTTTTGGGTTCGAATGTGGAGTGACGGAGGGGTAAAGTATGTGAAAATGCTCTGACAATTTCTGAAGGCATTGTACGCATTTCCAATGAAAAATGGTTAATTGAACCAAATATGTTAGAGTTTACGATCAACCGTTATAGTTGTGTCTTTTTATGTTATGGGAATCAGAGCAATACATGTCTTTCATTTTTTCGCGACCGTCAAATTTGAATAATGTACCTATATGTTTCATGGTACACCTTCCACAAAATAGACACTTCGTATTGTTTCATATGACACCAACACCACTATTGCCTCCGATAGTACCGACTTGGACTTCACACATGTTCCCATAAGTAGACTCATGGAAGACTTCGTTCGAAACCTAACTGCAGATAGGTGACGTGATGGTTAACAAATACAATGCATCAAAAATAAAGAAGAATTCGGAAGTGGTTGTTGTACTTGATGATTGAAGCACATTTTGTAACTTTTTGTACATTTGTAAATGACATTTTGTATATATACGATGATTAAATTGTAAGAGAAATCAACTTTTTTTGTAGTCTTGACTTGTATCTTTTTTTATCATTACATATCAACAAATTTTATTTTATATTTAATGAAGATTTGTATTGGTTTTGTATTATATTGATGGATGAATAGTTTTATGGATGTTTTATATCATGGTAATAGGCAAAACTAACTGAACAATACATAAACATGAGCAAAAAATTCACACTACAAAATTTTAGAGTGCAAAATGGATTAAATTTCAAAGTCTGAAATTTCTGCTGTCAAAAACATTTCAGACGCTAAACGTACGAGCCGCTGCGCTTCTATTCAAAATTACCGCAACGACCATTGCGGTTAAAAAACACCATATCCCAGCAGTTCTTGCGATAGAGTCCTAAAATTTTCAAACATGGATTGACATCAAATGCAGCGGTTACTGCGAAGTAAGTAAAGAGACTTGCAGTGGTTAACGCGCACAAAGCTATTAAAACCGCTGCATTTGGACAGAGATCTAGACTCTTTCCAAATTTTTGATTTTTTTTGAAGTTTTTTAAAAAAAATAATTCAATTACTACGGGTTTGATACAGTATTGGCCTATTTGATTTATTGCTAAACCCCACTTTTGAACACCAAACTTGAGAATGTCAAAAGTGGGGTTTAGCAATAAATCAAATATGCCAATAGTGTATCAAACCCATAAAAATTGAAAAAAAATGAAAGAAAGATTCCAATACAAATCATGAAAAAATGGACAGAGTTTGATTTTTGTCTTAACGTAACAGTAGCTGCGATGAGGATATAGTTCCTCGCAGAGGCCACTGCGTTAGGTCCAAAGGCAAAGGTTGCTACGATCTGCTCTATCATACTAGCAGCGATTGTTGCACTTGGACCGAAATTAGACTCTTTACATTTTTTCATTTTTTAGTATTTCAAGTTTTTATTTTTCATTTTTTCCAATTCCTATGGGTTTGATACAGTATTGGCATATTTGATTTGTTGCGAAACCCACGTTTGAACACCCCAAATTGAAAAATGTCAAAAGTGAGGTTTAACAATAAATCAAATATGCCAATAGTGTATCAAATCCATAGGAATTGAAAAAAATGAAAAACAAAAGGATTCAAATACAAAAAAATAATAATAAAAAAAATGGACAGAGTCTGATTTCTGTCTTAATGCAGTGGTAGCTGCGAGGGGGATTGAGTTCCTTGCTGGGACCGCTGCGTTAGAACATATCAGACTCTGGATTTCTGTCCAAATGCAATGGTTATTGTGATCAGCTTTATTATACTCGCAACAACCGCTACGTTAGAACAAAAATAGACTCTGTTCAATTTTTCATTTTTTTATATTTCAATTTGTTTTTTCATTTTTTCAATTCCTATGGGTTCGATACAGTATTGACATATTTGATTTATTGTTAAACCCCACTTTTGGCTTTCTCAAGTTGGGGTATTCAAAAGTGTTTAGTAATAAATCAAATATGCTAATACTATATCAAACCTGCGGGAATTAGAAAAAATGAAAAAAATGGATAGAGTTTGATTTTTGTCCTAATGCAGCAGTCGTTGCGACGTGGATGCAGTTCCTCGCCGTGATCCTGCTTTAGGAAAAAAATCAGACTCTGGATTTCTGTCCAAACACAGCGGTCATTGTGAAGATAAAAACATGTTTTGCGTTGACCGTTGCGATTACATTTCTTTTCACCGCTTGAACCGTTGCGTTTGGTGTTATTTTCTGTGACATTAGTTTTCAGGACACAAATGCAGTGATCACTGCAATTTTGTATATGACATTCGCAGCGGCTCTTGCATTTGGAGAAAAAATGGCAGATTTTGTGTTTTAGGTCACTTTGTGTCAAATTTTTCATGGTTTTTGATAAAATTTGTTACTTTTACTTGGACTACAGTTAACATTAGAACCATTACTATGACATAAATAAATATTGATGTGAATCATAATTTAGTAAAACATCTAATCATTGCAACAAACAATTGTAGGAAAATTGTTTATGAAATCACTAACTAACTACACAATACAAGACAGGAAATTGTATTTGAATTTTTTTTTTTTTGAAAGTTATACATCAATTCCTGTTTGTCTTTTTTCGATGTTCTTTTTCAAGCATATTCTTCTCATGTCTCTCCTTGGTTCTACCCTCAACGCCACCACCAGCAAGAACTTCATTGTCACCACACCACCATCACCCTTCCTATACCACCACCAACAGCACCACCGTCACCCCTTCCTCTACCAACACTAGCACCCCTTCCTCTACCACCATCACCCCTTCCTTTACCACTAGCACAAACACCATCATGATCCTGAGATATTCCTCTACCACCACCCCTCCCCCTATCACTACCTGCAACACCACCACTCAAAACACCACCACCATCACCAGTTTGACTAGGTTGTTGCTCTTCCTCATTATCTCTTAAGGAGGAGAAAATCCGCGTAGACATTTGTCTTAGCAGTTCACCTATTCTATTGAGCAACACAGCCTTATCCATATTCTCTCCTTCATTAGAGGAGTCCACAAACTGAGGAGCCTCATCAACCAACTTGTTCTGCAAGGAAAACATTGATCTTTGTGAAAAAACAAAAAAAAATTATGTATTTCAAATGTAAGCAAATTTGTTAAACTATATATCAATTACCCGATTGTGAGATATGAACATTTGATTACTTAAGGGGTGTGTCTTCCTAGTCTTTGGTGTGATGGATGTCTAATCTCATGAAACCACTGCAAGTAGTCGTTGTTGCAATCCCATGGAAGCTTCACTGACGCTCCTTAGTTTTCAATTGATAGGAGATGATTATGCTAAATTGCAGCAAATGAAAACATTATCTAATGCTTGACCGAGTAGTTGTGGCCAGATCGACCTCTATTCTTCATTTGGCTTAAATGGGGGGACTTGGAATGACCTATACCCTTCCCATCTCTCTCATCACTCGATCAGGGTGATAAAGTTCTTCAACATTAGGGCATATCAAACAGTCTTGGAACCATGTAATGCTATGAAGTGGAGTTCTTTGTTTGGATTTTGCATAAGGGTCCCAAATAACCTGACAGTATAAACATGAACTTATTAAATTTACTGAGATGAAACATGAACTTAAATGACTAACTTTTACTTCTTCAGAAGACATGTCATCAAGATTCTCCTTAAGAGTCAAAATTTCTAAACTCACGACCCTGCTAAGTTGGGGGCAATCTCACTTAGCCATGGTGAGGAGGCAATCCTTTCATGAGTATCGAGTCGTACCCCAAAGGCTAAAGTGATCATATATCTAACACTACAAAAGAATTAAACATATCTAAATAATCAATATTTGAAACACTAAAAAGATAATTAACTGAACAACTAACCCAAAATTGTACCTTCAAAAGCAGTAGATATTTGTTTGGTACCCGCTCTGCTAGCACAACCAAGTTGACGATACAAGAACGCCAAAGTACCAACTCCCCATGCGTACTTCCCAATATAATCCACCTTCATCAGCAACTTCAAATATTCGGTGTGCACCTTGGTTTCATTCTTATCAACGAAGATCGGCATGCCCAAAAGAAATAACATGTAACCTCGTGCAACTTGTTGTTTCTTTTGAAGATACTCACTTGTGCTCACTTTCCCACAATAGTGATCCTTAACAAATTTAATCTCCAAGAAACTCTGATACTTCTAGACAGGCTTTTGAGCTTCGCTCTTTTGAATCCCCAAACCATTAACCAAAGTTGAACACAATCCTCTAGCTTCGTTTGAATTCTCTTGACCATAACTGGCTTACCAACAATCGGCGAATGAGTGATACGATAGACATCATCGATGGTGATGATCATTTCTCTAAAGTGGAGGTGAAAGGTGTTGGTCTCAGGTTGCCAACGCTCGATGAAAGCACAAATTGTGACCCTATCGATATGATCCTTACAATGGTCTATCAATGGTTGGAAACCACTCTTATAGACCATTGAAATAACTTCTTTCTACTTCTCTCGCAACCTCCAATCTATAAAATTCTTGTACTGATGCCAACATCTCAACTCCCTTCGCTCCTACACAATAAGAAAAACTAGTCAGTCTCCAAATAATGTAAATCATTTTGTTTGTATATTGAAAATAACTTGAAAATATTATAAATACCCCATGACCAGACCAAATGGAGTGAGAAACATGGCCATCATAATCCTCTAATATGGATGCATCATTGGGACAACCAGGATAAGAAAATTTGCCAGGTTTTGAATTACCCTTGACCTTGCTCACCTTCCTCATCTTCTGACCCTCTGCATCCCCCCTCATTTGTTCAACCTCCTCAACCCCCTGACCATACTCAGCCTCCTCACTCCCTGACCCTCTGCATCCCCCCCACGTTTGCTAACCCTCCTCGTCCCCCTCATCTCTCTCATCCTTATCAGCTTCCTCAATGTCACGAACCACACTACATTAACTTTGAGATACAATAGGAGTATTTCCATTTCATTCGCGACAATCAAATCACTCCCCATTGCATTTTCTCTCCTCTTCATCTCCATTTATTTTTCCCTCCGTTGTTGGATTTTTTTTTGCCTTTTCCATAATAGTTTTTTTATGACTATGGACTTTCTGAAAGACGTCGTCATTGGGTGTCTTTCCGTTCCCACCAACACCACCACTACCATCACCACCACCACCATCACCCCTACCTACACTACTGCCAACGTCACCACCAACATTACCACCAACCTCCTCAGCAAAATCTTTGTTTGTTTTTTCCATACTAAACGTTTAAAATAAATTTAAAACAATTAAAAACAAAATAATTGAACACCAACGAAGAGAAGAGAGGTTTACCTCAATTCGTTTGGGTTTGGTTGAACAATCAAGCACAACGAAGAGCACGCACTAAATGGACACCAAACCGCACACAAACCTCAATCACAAAAATACACATTCATTCGCACACAAACAAACCCCAAATCGCACGAAAACCTCCAACCTTTCAATCGCACACCAACGGTAGAGGGAAAGAGCAGAGAGATAATAAGGGCGGGAAGAGTTTATCTCATAAGTTCAAACTTGGGAGAGGGGGAGGGAGAGACCGTGTGGGAGAGAAAGATGATTTTTTTTGTTAAGAATTTTTATAGGTGGTGTCCTTCATAAAGTAGGGTGTTGGTGGTATCCATCAGGAGAAATGGTGATGTTATTTAGTAGGGGCCTAACAATAATGAACATGAGGATGCAAAAAATGATGCATGTGCTAAGTATGGAAACATGCACTGTGAACAATGGGGGGTGTGGTAGTCAGTGTGGTCTGTGGCAAATAGTAGGGCAAAAGGCGAGAGATGTACTTTGATTATGTATATGGAATTAATAAGGTGGCAAATGTGTTGGTTGTTGTGGTGGTCGAGTCGAGGTGGTATGTACTCCTTGTGTTTGGCTGGGGTTGTCTTAATGATTGCAAGAGTGCATGGTGGCCGGTAGGAGTATGGTATAGGGTGATCGCAGTAGCTAGGGTTGTGGGCATCGTAGAGCAACAGTTGCAATAATGCTTTAGGTGAGCGTGTTAATTAGGATAATTATGATGTATGATATTTTTCAAAAAACCAATCAAAATAAGAACATCATATGTAGTATATACTCTTTTCCCCCCTTTTAGAGTTTGTGCGGGTACGGTGCACATCGACCTACATACTTGTTTTTTAGTGGTTGCCATGAACAAACATGACTTAATGTCAACAAATTTTAGTTTTTTTTTTTTTTTTACATCCTTACACATATAATGATTCGGCACGGGCAATTAAGTGTGAATTTTCTATAATGCAATTTTTTTTAATCCCTTAACCCTTCCCACCTCGTATGTCGCCGGTTGGGTTCGACCCCGTGACCTAGTAATACCATCTGCCACTGCTCAACCACTGAGCCATCGCACCTTTGGCAATTCACTCTGTGTCTTCCTCTATTGAGGTTTGTTCGATTCTTCTCAATTTGTTTTAAACTAGCAAATTACCCGTGGCGTTGGCTCTCAACAAATACTTTTTTTTGCTAATTATCAAGCATTGGATACCCTCCCACAATCCCCACCACTGCTCTCAATCAATTCCATTAAAAAAATCATATTTTAGAATGTAGACATTTTTTTAGGGGCAAGCCTTTTTTAAGGACAAAATACTATTTTTTTTAGAGTAAAACTCAATTAAAATTACGATTGATTGAATGTTCGAGTCTTTGTTTGAATGTTCATTAAAATTCATGTCCATTTCTTTGAAAAATATTATACTTAAGCATGAAAGTATAAAAAAATACTTACTTGTATTAATAATAAAATACATATTTTGAATATTTAAGTTTTTGTATTGATCATTGGTTTTGTCGAAAAACATTTCAAAATTGTATTTCAATGAAACCAAGTTTACCAAAATGTGACAACTAATTAGATAGTTATGATAATTTTCAATTTGAAAAAAAAACACAATACTTTCTTTCTCCACCACATATACATTCCACCAATTTTTTTAACAATTTTTCATTTTCTTTGCTTTTCTATATGCTTTATATTTACAAACATGTCATTATAGGAAATGAATCTCAACCCTCAACTCATTTCCCAACTTTAAATCCTAGCCATTTTATATCTCAAATCCTTAGTTTGTCCCAGTTAGCAATGACTAGTAAAACACCAATCTGAATTGTAATATAGATGTGACAATGAGAAAACATATCAAAATGCAAAGGAAATCAATATTTATATGATTGAAAGGATTATAGAATAATAGTGGGTTTGAGAGTAGTTGATTGTCTATTTTTCCGTTTTATTTATTATTATTGCTATTGTTATTATTATTATATTTTTGAGGGGGAGGAAGAGTAAGAAGGTGTTTGCTTTTAGTTATGATTAGAAGGTGAAATTCTAATTAGAGTAAGCACCATGGGGGTGTTAATCACTTAACACTGAGTGCTTGATGAAAATTCATTTCAAAATAACCTTAAAATAAATTTGTAATGTTTGCTACCTCTTTTCTGTAACTCTCTCTATCACGGGAGCAATGCTACCACCATCACCCTTCTGGCCTCCCTTCTTTCTCATCCTCCTCTTCCTAACTTCTCTTTATTTCCTTTTTATTGAAGATTGTATAAGGAATGAAGAGAGAGATATATGGTGATTTCTAGTGGTGGTCAAGGGGATCTCAATTTGAAGGAGAGAAAACAAGTGGAGAAGGGGGTAGTTGTGTCCGAAAAGCAGAGGAGCGGGCTGTTTTGGTGCATGATGAGCTTAGCTTGCTGAAATAGCAACTGGTGAATGAGCAATCTAAGGCTGATGTGCTCGCGGTCATACTGGAGAAGGCGAATAATAGTTTTACAGAGTCTAAAGTGCATGAGAAAAAGTTGTTTGAAGGTCATGAGACGTTAGACTTCAACAAGGTCGTTAAGGGTAGGCTGGAGCCATTAGGGCTGATTGAAGACGACTACCCTGGTCTTGACTTTGCTTTTCACAGAGAAACTGTTTATGCGAATTTTAAAGAAGAAGAAGCTTTTGACTAGGTGCTGAGAGTGCTGACCCATCATTTGTTGTCTCCTCTGATGTTTCTAGCCTTTCAGGAACTTAAATTGATCCTGCCAAGTAGTAACGACTGTAATTATTGAGTTATGAATTAAAGCAAATTTGTTAAGTAACCTTTTGTACTTGTATTTCTATAATTTTCCTGGTGAATCTTTTCCGTGTTGTTTTGCCATGGTGTTATTCTTGTGAGTTCTGACCACTCCACTTGCATGCGTTCTTGAAGTCAAGCATTTTTTTTCTATACTTTTAGGAGATCTAGAAGTTATCTTGGCTAGACCTTCTAAGTTGGCTAAACTTTGCGCAGTGGAGTAAGAATAATCTTGGCGGACCAGAGATCATTCGAGTTCATAAGTTAATCATATTTTTGTTTTTTCAAATCACCTTAATCCGCTCTTGGCGGACTAGGCTAGCTGTAGAATGGACCAGAAGTTGGCTTTATCAGTCTTCATGGGCTGACTAAAATTTGGTCAAGTTCGATCATCATTGTCTATGGTCAGACAATGATCCCTGGCAAGTCATCTTGCCTAGGTTTTATGAGCTCTTATTAGATTCCCACTTTCTAAACCATCTTTGTCCGTTCTTTGTGGATTAGGCTGTAGAGCGAACCAAAAATTGTCTTCATCAACCTTCATTGGTTGACTAAACTTTGGTCAAGTTGGCTATCATTGTCTATGGTCGGACAATGATTCCTGACAAGTCATCTTGGTCAGGTTTTATGAGCTCTGACTAGACTTCCAATTTTTAAGCCATCTTGGTTCGCTCTTGGCGGACAAAGCTGTAGAGTGGACCAAAAGTTATTTTCATCAGCCGTCATGGTCTGACTAAAATTTTGTCAAAGTTTTTCTATCATTTCCTTTGGTCGGACAATGATCCCTGGCAAGCCATCTTAATCAGGCTTCATGAGTTCTGACTAGACTTCCACTTTCTTGGCCATCTTGGTCCGCTCTTGGCGGACTAGGCTGTAAGTTGTCTTTATCAGCCTTCACGAGCTGACTAAACTTTGGTCAAGTTTGGTCATCATGTTTACGGTCGAACATTGATCCTTGACAAGCCATCTTTATCAGGCTTATGAGCTTTGACCAGCTAGTCTAATACTTAAATCAAATTATAATAGATTGACTGGATACCAAGCCAGATTTAATGAACAACAGTAAAACTTTAGTAAAACAAATACCTTGAATTTATTGATAATATTTCTTTAGGTGCTCTACATTCTATGGCCGCTTAAGGCATCCACCGTTCATATTTTCTAACCAATACGTACCTTGCATGTTGACCTTAGTCACTCTGTAGGGCCCTTCACAGTTTCGATTTACCTTTCCCGCGTTTGGTTCCTTAGTATGTTGCTACGTTCTTATGAGTATTGAGTCTCCCACTTTGAACCCTCGTGGCTTGACCTTATTATAATATTGAGCCATTCTCTGTTGGTAGGCAACCATTTTGGCGGAAGCCTCATCTCTTTTTTCCTCGAGGAGATCTAGTCTGATGCTCAAAGCTTCATCACTGCCATCAGACCTGAACTCCTCCATTTTGAATGTTGGCATCCCTAGCTCTACTGGGATGATTGCTTCTGATCCGTAAGCTAGAGTGAACGATGTTTCCCCAGTAAGGGTTCTTTTAGTGGTCTGATATGCCCAGAGGGTTCCTGGTAGCTCTGAGACTCACAGGCCTTTCGTCGCATCAAGTTATCTTTTGGGCACTTACAAAATGGTCCTATTGGTGACTTTCGCCTGTCCATTGGCTGGGGGTGCCTTAGTGAGGAGTAGTGGTGGCTGATGCTAAGGTTATCCCATAGTTTTTTGACATTTTTGCCTTCAAACCGAGTCCCATTGTCACTAACTAGTGTCCTTGGGATGCCAAATTCGCAGATGATAGATGCCTATTTGAAATTCTCAATTTGATTTTTTCCTATCTTGGCCAGGGGCTCCACTTCAACCCATTTGGTGAAGTAATCCGTAGCTACAAGGAGGAACCTCTTCTTGGCGGAAAGGGGAGTGGCCCAACAATATCCATTCCCCACTATGCAAAAGGCCATGGGCTAGTCATGAGGGACAAGGTTGAGCGGGCATGTGCAAGTATGGTGCAAACCTCCGACACTTGTCACATTTTTAGCCTATGTCCTTGGCGTCCTGTTGCATCTTCGGCCAATAGTACCCTAAGGTCAGAGCCTTGTGGGCCAGAGTTCTCGCGCCTGGGTGGTTCCTGCAGATGCCCTAATGAATTTCTCTAAGAACGTTGTCCGCCTCCAAGCTGGTCAGGCATCTAAGAAGGGGTCTATTGGCTAACCTCCTATACAACTTGTCATTCAGGATAGTGTACCTTGCTGCCATGTTTTCAACCTCCTGGCTTCTGTCATATCAATTGGGAGGACTTTGTTCTTGATGTACTCAATGATGAGATTCATCTAGCTTGTCTCTTCGCATGTCACACAAGCATTATTGGATTATTCTTTTTCCAAATTTGAATTTTCTTGGAGCTCAATGAGCCCGGCTGCGGTCTTAGTCATAGCTGAAGCCTTTTTTGCCAGTGTGTCAACATTTTAATTGTCCTTTCTAGGACATCGCTGGAGCTATAACCTTTTGAATCCACTTATGGTGTTGATCACTTTCTCGTGATAAGCCAACATTCTGGGATCTTTTCTGTTGAACTCCCCTTTGACCTAGTTGACTACCAGATAGGAGTTGTTGTACATAGTCAGCTCATCTATTTCATCCCCTCGCCGAGTTTTAGGCCGAATAAGAGGTCTCATACTCTGCTTCGTTGTTGGAGGCAAGAAAGCCAATCTTGACAGCTTTCTCCAGAATCACCTTGCCTGGAGAGTAAGAGTGACGCCAGATCCACTTCCATTAATTGTGAATGACCCGTTATAGCGCAAGACCCATCCCTGGTCACCTAAATTATATTCCTGGTCATCTGTTTCCTATTCTCCACTACACATAAGTTTGGCAATGAAGTCTGCCAATGTTTGAGTTTTGAAGGTTGTTCTTGCGGCATAATTGATAACAAACTGAATTCAACTGACCATTTAACCATCCTGCCTGACAACTCAGGCTTGTGCACTATTGTGCGGAGTGAATGTTTAGTTAAGATCATTATAGAATGGGCCTGAAAGTAGGGTCGCATCTTTTTGGAGGAGACGACCAACGCCAAGACTAACTTTTCTAGGTCTGGGTAGTTTGCCTCTACTTCCACAAAGGTTTTACTGGTGTAGTATACTGGTTTCTGTACTCTTTTATCATTTCGGATTATGGCTGAACTAACAGGATGCTTTAAAACATATAGATATAAGTAAAGTGCCTCTCCTAATATTGGTTTCAAAAGTAACTTTGTATTTTCCATATATGCTTTTAGGCTTAGGAAGGCTTGTATGCACTCTTCATCCCAGTTGAACCATTTATTTCCTCTCAGGATTTTGAAAAAAATGGAGGCATTTGTCGGATGACTTGGAGATGAACCTTTATTATGTAAGCCAGGAACTTGTCTGACTCAAACCAAAAGATGCATTTATGTGGTTTGAGCTTCATTCAGCCTTCCCTTCAGACTGACTCGAGCCTCGTCATTTGAGCGGGGAGATTCTCCTTCCGTTTAACCCGCAGACCCAGACTGTGATTACTAGCTTTCCAATTTCTTTAATGTTACATAATGACAGTCTCTTGTCGATGGTTGGTCTCCTCGAATAGTCCTTACCTCAGCCGGATACTTGATGCATTGATGCAAAGTGGAAACTACCACCTCCATCTGATGAAGCCAATGTCTTTCCAAGATGATATTGTTAGGTGGATGGGGCATCGACCACCATGAATTCCTAGAACAAGACTTTCTGCAGTTGTGGCTCGCCACTACCATCAGCCTAATCTTCCCGACGGGAGAGCATTTCTCCCTGCTAAACTCAATCATGGGGTGGCTGGCAGACATCAAGTTCTCCTTCTTCAGCTGCATGTTGCGCACTGTAGGTCTTTATTCGTAAATGTTAGCAACAGGCTCGAGCTCTGAACACAAACGTATTGTACTTATAGGTCTTCGTAGGTGGACTGAGTCTGTATCTCATGGAACATTTTCTTTCTGGATCTGTTAGATTGCTCACCTTCCGAACATACCCCAGGCAGGACGTATATAATGTCGATTGCCTTTTCTTTTATTTCTTTTACAATTTCTTCTATTTCCTTCATCGGTCTTGTCTCTTATCCGGGCTCATGAATACTTTGAGTTTTCCCTTCTTAATTCAATACTCAATCTAATTTCTGAAATTCTTATAGTGTTCAGTATTGTGGCCGCTGTCTTTGTGAAAAAAAATGTACTTGCCATTGTCTCACTGGGAAAGATCTCCCAGGAGTTTGGAGGGCCAATTCACTTCTCCCCAATTTTAATGATATTGAGGATGTCAGATAGGTTGGCGTTGAGGAGAGTATGGGATCTGGATCCGATGATTTTAGAGGATTTTTCTTGCCTCGTCCGGCCAGAATCTGACTTACTATCACTTTACTTCCTTTTTTTATTTCCTACTTATCTCAAGGGCCAAGGGAATATTTCTTTTAACCTTCGCCCCTTTTCTTAGCGGCCCACATCTCCTCAAGGGTCAACAATACCTGAAGTAAATGTTTTGACTGAGGTATCATCGCTAATTTATCATTGAAGCGAGTAAAGTACTCTCTCAGTGTTTCGTTTTAGGTCTGAAGTGAAGTTTGTGACTGAGGTATTGTTGCAACCATCGATCAGAGTTAACTTATCATTGAAGCGAGTAACGTACTCCCTCAGTATTTCGTTTGGTTTTTTCTTGAGGCTGAGCAAGTAGTTTGGACCCTTCCTGATCTGCTGGCTGCTAACAAAGCGGGTGATAAACACTTTGGCCAGTGTCTACAATTAGTTAATAGACATTGGAGAAAGACTATGAAACCAAGTCACCGCTGCTTTCTTTAGGCTGGTGGGAAATGTTCGGCACATGACTACTTCATATCCTTTTTTCAACGCCATCATCTAATGGTAATGGCGTAGGTGGTCAGACGGGTCCGCTGTCCCGACATAGAATTCCAGCTTTGAGGGTTGAACTTCTTAGGTAGTGGCGTGTTCATAATCTTATCCGTGAACGGGGGAACAGTGAGGTTGTATAACACATCCGGATGTAGTGGGCTTATCAGCCTTTGATGTCGAGATCTCCATAGATCGCTCCATTCCTCAGGTTCTCGCCATCTTTGGTCCCCTGAGAGCCAGTGGGGACATTGTGACACTCCTGAACGTGCTCCATGTTCTCTTGCAGAGACATAGTCCTTTCTACTCTCTATCACTGCCTGCAAATGGTGGGTTTTGTTGAGCAAACATTTTCACCACCCAAGGAATCTGTTGAACTTGGGCTAAGAGTTGATCCTCCCTAGAGTCTATCGTGACTGCAACCGGCACGGGGGCCTGGGGTCGTTCTCTCCGGGTGGTTGGTACCACCAGAATCGACAGTACTGCGTCAGTTTGAGCGTTTGAAGGCTCGGCGATTTCACCATTAGTACGAGATCTTGTGGCTACCATCTTTTCGCATTGTAATGAAAGGGTATTATTTATTTTAACTTAAGAACTATGTCGTTCCCCACAGATGGCACCAAACTGATAGATCGATTTTTGTTCTCCTTGACTTTGACCTACACAAGGCACAAACATGAGTCAAAGACCACCGTTGTGGCGGCTGATGGCACTCCGATGCTAAAGTCAGACAAGGCACAAAAAAGGGTGTATTTCTCGAGATTATAGTTTTGTAGCTTACATTAGTTCCTCAACCTCGTTTCCTATTTATCATGTGTGAGTCCTTGTTTGGCTTGCCTATGGTGGCGTGGTTTAAGAAAAGATATATGTTAGAGATCATTTCCTTGTTGAGAGTCATCCATGCAGGAGAATTTTCATGCACGACTTATATTCTGATGTTTGTTTCCTAGTAGGAGTCAACATCTTACTAGTTTACCATTGGCATGACAGCTCAACGGTTGGAGCTTGGCGGATGGTACCACTTGGTTATGGGTTCAAACCCAGCTTGCGGCATTTTTATCAGTTTATGGTGCGTTGACCAGTTCTGGTCTTTAATGGGTTCTGGGATCCTATAAAAACCCTGCTCACCTTCCAAAAAAAAATCTTACTAGTTTGCCTGTCTTAGGTCAAACTCTAAGATACTTGCCTTACTTGGTCTTACGGTTCTTGGGTTTGACCATTTGACTTATGGGCTAGAAATGGACTAGTTGTTTGGGTACAATTCTCGGATACTCGTCTCTGTGGGTTTGGTTCTCTGTCTTTTGGGCTAAATCAGATTAGGCGCTTATTTTGGCCCGCTCCACTTTGTTGATGAATTCACCATGCCATATGTACGCAGTAGAATACAAGACAGTTTGGTGTATAATCAAAAGAGGAGGAACTTGTAAAGTTTCACTTTAGCGATAGTGTCTTGAAAACTTTACAGCATTAGCTTGGGCCCCTCAATCTGAAGGCACATTCAGATCACCTATTAACGAAACCCTTCAATTGTAAAAGTAAAAATCACTACAACACAAGTGCTTATTAATAGCACAAGAGCATAGCGTTTTTAAGAATTGTGCTATTAAAAACCCTTTTAATTTTGTTACCCTTTTAACATAGCCTTTTTAATTTCGTTACCCTAATTTGAAAACGCAAAAACAGTGAGCGGGAGGGCGAAAATCATTCCGCACGTTTTTGGCGCACGATTTCATCTCCTCCCTCAAACGCAACTCTCCCTCACACAAACGCAACGTAGCCTTGCAAACGCAGGACTCCCACATCGCCTCTCCTCCCGCCGTCACCTCGCCTCACCTGATTTCTCTCGCTCTTCTCTCGCCATCACTTCTCCTCTCACCATCACATGATCTCTCTCGCTTTCTGCTGCATCGCCTAATCTCTCTCGCTCTCAGTAACTTCGTCTCTTCTCCTCCACTTCACTCTGCCTCCTCTACTCACTACTCCTTCTTCATTATTTCGTCTTCTTCATCTTGCACAAATTAGGGTTTCTGATTAAATAATCTTTGTATACTTCCATCCTAGATTGAAGCTCTCTATAAGTTGGATTTTGTCATTGCATTTCATTTTTGAGTTTGTTGAATAATTTACTTAGATGTTGATTTTTGGGTCTGTATACTTCCATTTCTGCTCTCTTTATTTAGATTGCTGAATAATTTATTTAGATGTTGATTTAATCTTCTGTTCTAATGGTTTTTAGTATGAGATTGGTGGTTGTTTATGTTTAATGTCATTTGTGTTGGTTGAATTTGTGAGATTTGTGGTTGTTTGGTTCCCATCTAGTTTGCTTTGTTCTGATCTGTGATTGTTTTGGTCCCTTCTCTGTTTTTTTTTTTTTTTTGTTTAGATGAACATCATTTTTTGTGTTTTAGGTTTTTTTTATTTTGTTTTTAGGGATTTTTGATTTTGATGATGAGTTTATGCCTTTTATTGGTGTTGATGGAGGAGTAGTCAAGATGAGTTTTTTGAAACTTAATTTACGTGGCATGATATCTCATAATAAAATCATTTATTTTTCAAATGTTTGCTTTCTTTTTTCCAAAAAAGTCATATAGATATGAAGCTTGTATAGTACGAAATGATAGCCCTGGAGGCGATGCTCTTGCTTCTGATTTATAAGTGCATTTGTATTATAGCTGAATTATTTACTTGGTGTTGAAATTACATTTTCTTAAGCTTCTCCTGATTAATCAGATGAATAACTAGTGACTAATTTTTATTTTTTATTGGTAAGCGGGCAGGGGTTTGAAGGATCCCTAAACCTTCATATTAATAAAAAATGATGAATCAAATACAATCACTCATTCGTTCGTTCAATACATCACAATAGAAATGAAAATATCTTCAAATCCAACTAGCGGCCAATCTATCCCATCCCTTTTCCTCATTGAAGAAAATAAACAAGGCTATTACCCAAAATGGCTAATGGGATCTTTAGATGTTTTCACACGTGCATGAATACCTACTATACGTGGATTTGAAGATAAGTATAATGGAAGCATAGATAGAGGAGTTCATTATAGGTATTAAAATCATACTGTGGGTAAGGGAGTGCATTTGGGGTCCTAAGAGACTTTCCGTACTTTTATGCTCAATTCAAGAAAATTCCTCATTTATAGCATATGTTTATAGCGTTTTTGTCCAAAGTGCTATGATTGACTAACATTATGCCTCATTCTTTTTTGCCTATTTGCCCTTGAGCGCAATTTTGAAGAGATAATTTCTTTGTATGTCTTTGTAACATATTGTCATTGAAAATACAAAACCTGTGGGTTTTGAAGGATAAAGCATTGGACTTAGTTTTGCTGTAGAGAGGAAGAAAGTTAGTTCTGCAAACACTTCTTAAGGTTTGGATCAACTTCAACCTTATTTCCCTTTTGAATGTAATGTTTGAAACTAAAATTTTGAATTTGAACTTATGGTGTATGACCTGAAAATTGTATGATGTTCTCATGGGTAAACATATGACTGAGCAAAAAATAATAGATAAGTCCATTGTATCACATCATTTAATTCTCATCAACAAATCCATGGAGCATGTCAATTCTGATCAAATAATACCGGAAACCCAATATACAGTAACCTACTTAAATCAAATTTCCAAATTGAAACTTAGCCATTTCAGCATTTCCTAATGAAGTCCTAAAAATATGTAGAGAAAAAAAGAAATTTACATGTATTAGACGCAATTCTTAATGTGACATATGGAAATGGTCAAGATGGTGAATCATAAATTGATCTGTTCCCTTGGCGATTGGAACCTCGACAGTTCCCTTCTCATGCTCAGTTACCTCTTGCTGCGTGTTACCTTTTTTTTTTTTTTTTGGAAATTTGTTTCAATTATATTGTTTAATAAACCACCCTTGCAGTCATACTGTGATTTCATGTTGTGCTTCTGTTAATGGTCAATAGTTATATTTCATTCTGTAACTGTTCATTTAACTAGTTCTAGTTGAGTAGTGACAATATGTTTTGCAATTTTATCAGTCTATTTTAGAAAAATGAAATGATGGGTTTTTGGTTGTCATTTTCAGGTAGGATATGAGCAAGGCACTAGAAGCTCTTATGGACTTGAAAATGTTTGAGGTCTCACATATTACCACCACTGCAGCCATCACCATATCCACCATTTGCAGGACGGGCTACTAACTCCATTCCTAGATTTCACCCAGGGTCATCTTCAGGTGTCTCTAGATCAAGTCCAGGAACTCCTGTTGTCATAATTCATCCAGGTACTTGCATAATGACTCGTAGCTGGATGTGTGTTCTTATCTTGTTACTATTTATGGATGTGTTCTAGTGGATGAGCTTAATTTCTGATGATTTTATTGCAGTTGAAGCTATTGTGTTGGCTTTTTAACATTACATAGTCAGTTTAGGAACTTCAGTCATGATTGCTACTCTACTTGTTCCTCAAATGGGTGGAAGTCATGTAATTGTTTTTGGCAAAGTTGATTAGAGTTTGTTTTGATTTTCTATAGGAAATTTGAAAATAGATCCTAATGATATATATGTATGTATATTGTTATTGTTATTAATAGGGTGATACCGCCCGGGTAATTTAGACACTGACCTTTATGACGAGGATAAATGCACTTCTTTAAACATGGTTTGGAAGTCAGCTCCTACGGTGATGGGTTCGTCCTTTGCATTTATCATTCCGGTCATGTTCGTCATCAATGATTTCTCTGACAGCATTTTCTAAAGTGACCATCATGTAATTAATCTATTTTCATCATTAACACACATACTTATTTTATATTAATCTATTTTTTTATATTCATCTTTGATGTTTTCTCTAGCAAGCTTAAATTATAACGGATTGAAAGTATACTGACAAGTTGTTAGAGCCCTATTTGATATAATTTGTTAACCCTTTTTTTAGGTTTTTTAGTCCTGTTGTTATAGTTCCAGTCGTTTGTGTACTGGGTCTTGGTCTATTTGAAAGGGGTTTCCCTAGGCACACGTTCCGTGGAACAGGAGCTGAAATTTTTGGTATCGGAACTAAGGTCTGGCCATGGGAAGATGGTACTAATTCAGTGGCCATGGCTAAAAGAAGAAGTAAGGAGAAATTTTGAAATTATCCAACCCTTCTTTGGCTAGTATAATATAAATGGACGGATGGAGTATATCTTCTTCTTCGTGATGCAGTAAGAGCAAATTTTGAATTTCTTGACAAGCTCGGTGTAGAGTATTGATGCTTCCACGACAGGGACATTGCTCCTGATGGTAAAACCTTAGAGGTTGGTCTTCCCTCCTACTTTTGTCTTGGTCAGTTGAATAAGTTTTCTTGTCTCACTACACCAAAAACCCCCTTTAGCAACGGTTCTGTACCGTGGGCGTAACCCATTGCCACGGCTAAGAGCCGTTGGCTACAGAGGCGTCGCGAAATTTGTTGCAACGGCTATAAACCGTTGCTAAAATGTTTAGCAACGGTTTTATGTTTGAGTAGGGGTGGTGATTTTCAGCATTTAGCCACGGTTTTAAACCGTTGCAAGGAGAATAGCAACGGTTTTTAGCCATGGCAAAAATAGCCACGGTTTTAAGCCGTGACAAGGTGTAGATATTAGCAACGGTTTAAACCGTGGCTAAAAGGTAGCAACGGTTTTTAGCCGTGGCTAACCCTGGCCACGGTTTTAAGCCGTGACAAGATGTAGCTATTAGCAACGGTTTTAAACCGTGGCAAACGTGATAGCAACGGCTTTGAGCCGTGGCAATAGTTAGCCACGGTTTAAAACCGTGGCAAATTTTTTTTTTTTTTAATTTTTTTAAAATTTTTTTTTATTTATTTATTTATTTATTTTTTTTTTTTGCTATCAAATGACTTTGAGTCATTGAGTCAAAATCTATCAAATAATGGAGGCAAAGTAATGTAATTAATGGAGGCAAAGTAATGTAATTAATAAGAAAATGTATTACATTGAGTCAAAATCTATCAAATAATATCTCAAATACAAATTTCTAGGAGGCATATCTAAGCTTGTTTCATCCAAATTTCTTCTACTGTTTGAATCTTGACTTTTCCTTGTTAAACTTTGTTGATTGTTCATGTGAGTACCACTATAGTTCTTCATATGGTCAATGAGAGTCTTTAAGCATATCTAGGAGGCATTTCATATTTAAATCCTCCTTAGCGTCCCTATCATCAGCAACCTCATCCAATTTTTCGAGAAAACATTTCCTATCTTGGATATCAAGTGGATGATCCTTCTCACCCTGCACCAGTTTAAAGAAAAATTCATAAGATCTTCTGAATATGAGAAAGTGTTCTCGTTTAGGTAAACTCAATGCAGTCATCAAATTTGCGAAAATCTTACGTCCTGAAAGTTTGGCCAGATTTTCCCAGGTTCCACCAAATCCATATTTTTGCTGTTGGCTAATGTCCTGTACCTGTTCATAGCCAATAGTCAATGACGAGGTCAATTTCCCATCTTTATAAAAAGAAATTAAACTTCTAAATATATTTTTGGAAAGGAGTGACATCCACATGATCGGAGCAATATAGAGAAAGGAAACAAGATGCTATTACTTGCTTCTTCGTTCTCAGGCTACTTCTCATAAAACAAAAGGGAACAAAACAACTCTAATGCAATTATTTGATTCTAACTTTTTTTGTTCATTCATTTAGCAGTTGCAACTAAAACAAGGAATCAAAAGATAGAACACCACTAGAATACTTTCAGACCAAGTGGCTCCAATATGGCATGACTGAGATGAGTATTGACAGTTTGACACTAATTTCACACTCACCTAATAAGATTTATATATTCAAGCAATGCCTTAACCAATTTTCTCTATAATGTTTAGTTTCTAACTATGATGGGGTTCTTGGATTAATTTGAAATACATGCATGTGATGTTGAAAATGTCAATGTTAAAAAAATGACAATGTAAAAGGTTGTCTCAAACTCTTTATACGAGTAATTTCTGCATAAGGTGAAACTGGAGCTAAGAGACAGACCTTCAACTGGAGCATTTTCTGGAATGGCTGGTTGTACACCTTCAATAGCAAGCCAATGAGCTACAACTGATGTATCTAGAGGGGCTTTCGGCAGGGGAGCTTCGATCACCTACACAATCGAATACTGTGTGGGATAGAACGAATCTGAAAATAGTTACAAATAATAACCACAAGACAACAAAACTATCATCTCATGGTATAGACAAATATAAGACCTCAAAAATTTAATGGCAATGAGCTATTCCTATGAAAAACATGAAAACTCTAATTTATCAAAAACTGATTTACAAGAAAAAAATAAAATACAAGTCATGGATATGGAAGATCCTCATATTAGCTTTGTAGTCAAGGCATAACATATGTCATCACTTTCTATAATAAAGACATCATCTCTTTTCTTAATCTCTTTTTTTGTTTTAATATTCAGGTGTCGTTCAGACACCTTGACACAAACAGAATCATAGAAAAAACTTGTGTTAGCATCAAATGAAAAACCTCCACAACTTGGTATATGCAATAATGCAAGAGACATGGATGATCTCGAAAATCCATGATCAACACAACCCTCCATAATCTACACAAGTTTTATTTGTTACTTCCAAATGAAAAGAGATCTTGTTACTTCCAAATGAAACAAGATCACTTGAATCACACTGTAGACTGTTGGGCTAACTTTTCTAAGCAACTAAGGGCTTCCTAATACTGCAAATCAAATATGTGCCTATCTTTATGAAACAACTTAGAAGTGGCAATGCTAGAAGTAGAAATCTCAAAATATGAATCAATAAAACCTCAATCGTGATCTCAATCAAACCAAGTAAACTGCAAGAATTCACAGAATAGAAGAGGCGAAGAAAAAATTTTAAGAAGTAAAAGGATTGAAATAAAGGAGAACAAACAAAGAGTTCAAACATCCATGCAAAACAAAATATTAATATGATAAAAAAAAGGTAAGAATACATCACCCGTTCTAATATCGCTTCTGATTGCTTTCTACCCAAACACTCGTGTCGCAGTGCATCAACAGCCTCTTGATATTTCTCATACATTTTAGCCAACTAATAACAAAAGAAATTGAAAACAAAGGCAAGTCAAAAATAAACTAATGCTTGACATAAGAATGAAATTCTGAAGATGTAGGTCATGTAATTTTTATTTTTTTGGTATTCAAAAATATAAACCACAAAAGATCCACTCACACTCCAACCATCACGCAGAAGGGAAGCCGCTAAAGCTGTTCCTGAAACACCTGTTGGCACCCTGGGAATAGGCACGAGGTTACTCTGATTCACATCATCAGTCACAGTACCACAAGTCCATCTGCAAAATACCAATCAAATTGAAGAACTCTCAACGACAATAAAAAGCTTTGTAGACTGTACAATAGCAACTAAACAAGTGATATTGGTAGAAGAAAAATGTCAAAATCAAACTTGAAGACGTCAAAGCATTTAGAACTGACATAGTACATTTATTACATGCAGAAGAATATATCCAACAAAAGAAATGCGCAACAGATAACTACAACCATGATATCTTCACAAA
>QNQO01002926.1:0-83878 GCA_003290165.1 Berberis thunbergii | reverse complement strand
GTGAGGTTTCGCCATTGCTGCGGCTGCTGATGATGTTGTTATGGTTGCTGTTGATGTGGTAAGTAATTTGTTGAACTTCTCTTCGATTTCGGCCACTTCTCCACTAACTGATTTTTGCCCCACCAACACCATTGCCGCCATGATAAGGTTTTGCACTTCAAAGACTCTCTTTTGCATCCACTGTGGTCCTGTCCTCACATTGTTTAAATTAATTTGTTCTATAAATTTTTATGTGTCAAACGGAAAACAGTTCTTCCATAATGAATGGATGGCTGATGACAGGAAAAAACTAGAAATAAACATAATCCTGCTCAAGACACACACCACAGAAGCAAGTGTATATCTTAGATAGTTTTCAACACAAAAGGCACAAACAATCCATTATGGAATCTTACACGCGATTCAGATATTCCATGTTCTCCGTGTTGGTTGTTTGATCGATGTAAGTAAACATCCTTTGTAGCTGCAATAGAAAATATAAAGGTCCATGTAAACAAAAGCAATGTTAATCCATATGCATGTGTACTTAAAAAAAAGCTTTTGACAAAGTTTCTTGGTTCACTAGTATACATTGCTGAGCAAAATTCTAGTGGGTACATACATGATCTTATTATATCCCTGAGCAAGTACTGAGGATTCGACCAATAAACGTGTCACCTATCAGATTCTTAATATTCAACTTATGAAGCATGGACTGTTATCATTAACACATATATTGGGCATTCGAAAATATGGACATTCCATAGGTACACCTATAGTTCAGATGGGCATGCATTTGCTGCTAAAATTTTACTTGTTATTGCTTACTAAACAGATCTATCGTTAATTATTTTCTTTCCTCTCCCACTGTGCATACAAAATTCACAGTTAAGCCAAACATTAAAACCCACTCTAAACAGATCAATAATTATTTTCTATCCTCTACATTCATGATGCCATAAAAAGTTCAAGGCTACTGTTGAAATTTCCATCCTCACTTTTGTTGTAACTGAATCAACTCAATCTCCAAAATTTATACCCAAAAAGTTCAAAGTTCAACAATATCTACCTTCAAAAATTTTACGACACTTTTCCTGCGAAGCAACGCAAGCTAGCAATAACATGAACCATTACAATATCGATCTAAATACTTGAAATCTATATCACATAACTAGGTGCTTCATATCTGACTGAAGAAAGTATACATCCATTCTCATACTTTCTATTTCTGTCTCCATGATGCAAGTGCTATTCTTCCAATCATAACATCTGACCTTAATATCTTGAAGCACAACAAGATCGGCAGAGAGCATATCAATCATGCTACAAGTACTTTCTTTCGAAAACATCTTTTGCCACTTCATCTTTTGAAAATCATTCATAATTAACCCAGAATTCGATGACCTTCGAGTAAAACCAATCAATGTAGAACATGCCTAATCTTCCTTCACACTCCATCAACTTCGCATGACCCATATTTTTAGGTATTCTTGGCAATTTCTTTCTTGTACAATTTCCGGTATCGACATCAGTGGCAAGAATAGAATCCTTATCAAGTACCCAATGAGACAATCAACCTCTTCCACTTCCAATCATCTAAATCGAAAATCTCCAAATGGTGTCTCCTAAATCCAAGTTTTCAGTCAGTTTTGGGTTGGGACAGAGGCGTGCTAGTCAGTCCGGTTCACAACCATGCCACTAGCTTCAGCGAAGAACCTTGTTCTAGGATACTGTTTCCATTGTTGTGTTGTTGAGTCCGAGGTTGAAGGCCGCGAAGCCCCCTGAAATCACTTCACAATGCACACACAGGATTGTTGGCCAATGGACATGTCTCAAGCAATGATATTATCCCCAACGTAGATACCCGACGTGCTCAAGTGTGGGTATTTTACAAATTGGACTCTACCGTCCACAAAAGACCCCATCGCTATTGAATACATGTCAAATCCTTTATTAACTTCTCATGATATTACTCCTTACCTGACATGAGATTAAATTTGTCAACTCGAGTCAACATCTACACCTTGGCGAAAGTTAAGCCTAGTCTGGCCCAGGATAAGTTCCACCTCAATGTACTATTATGCACTTTCAACTCATCAAGTCCAACGCCAAACTATCAGATCTGATTATCACTTGTTGAGTCTGGAGGCAACGGTTAGGGGTAGGCACAGGACGAGATAGACATCATTCCGACCGCATCTCATTCCAAACGTGTTCGGGTGGAATAAGTAGGTAATAAAAAAAAAATTTCATCAGTGTATACTTAACTTTGCACTTGTGTTGATTTCCATTTAAAACTGTTATGCAAAATATGAACTACCTCTTTAACTATGAATTGTTGTGCAAAATATCATTAGCATTTCTCCAAGTTTCTTCCTAACAAGATTCTCACACCCTACATTTGTATTCAAATAGTAGGCCACGGTTATATAGGAGTATACTGGTTACACGAGCAGTTCTACATGGCGAGGAAACGAGCGAGGGGAGGGAGGTGGCGGGGTGAGAACCGTTCACCTCCCTCGAGAGGCGCGTGCAAAATTCAACGACACTCATCCCAAGGGAATTGACCGGTTCTTACCCCGCCACCTCCCTCCCCTCGCTCGTTTCCTCGCCCACTTCCTCGACATTTAGAATTTCTGCTGGTTACACAATGTAATTACAACTTGAGTGGCTACGAAGACTCAAATCCCATGTTTTTTCTTAAAGACTCGTTTACACCTTTTTCACCAATGTTAACTCTTGTACTTCCCGTTGCTCAATATCTACAACATCAAGTGTTTCAAAACATGGGATCTGAGATTTAAACATTCATTCAAAGAAGTTAAGAGTTCCAGTTGAAATTTTCCTAGGATGAGTACTTACTTGTTAAAAAGAAAAGAATCGGTACACCATTAACATTGAACCACTTTCCTTTGGACTTCAACTGAAGACGACCAACTTGGTTCTGAATGAGGAGAGTCAATAGGCCATGATCAGAATGCGAGGGCATGCACATGGCAAGTTCGGGTAGGGAGTGTGAGATCTTGGAGTGGGCGGACCTGGGGGTGAGGGTTGGAGCCTAATAGGCCCAATAGGGGTTGAACGAACTACAAAGGGGGACATAATCTCACATCTCCTAGGTGCGGGAGGGGGATGGTCTACTTATGTACGAGGTCGAATCCCATTAACAACGCGTTTAAAACCGTGAGGGGGACGGTGAGGGTTGGTGGCCAACAAGCTTGTCGCTGAGTGCGAGAGGGAGATGTGCTACTTATGTGCGAGGTCGAATCCCCATAGTAAAACGCGTTTTAAAGCTGTGCGGGCCGGTTGGGCCCAGAATGGACAATATTGTTACTGTGCGGATTGGGTCGTTACGGAATGATATCAGAGTCTGACCCAGTCGGAAGTGTGCCAACGTGGATATTGGGCCCTAAGGGGGGTGGACTGTGAGACCCTGGAGTGGGCGAATCTGAGGGTGAAGATGATATTGGGCTCTAAGGGGGGTGGACTGTGAGACCCTGGAGTGGGCGGATCTGAGGGTGAGGGTTGGAGCCCAATAAGTCCGAGAGGAGTTGGACGAGCTATAAAGGGGGACATAATCCCACGGACAATATTGTTACTGTGCGGATCGGGTAGTTACAGAATGATATCAGAGTTTGACCTAGTCGAAAGTGTGCCAACGTGGACGTTGGGCCCTAAGGGGGGTGGACTGTGAGACCCTGGAGTGGGCGGACCTGAGGGTGAGGGTTGGAGCTCAATAGGCCCGAGAGGAGTTGGATGAGCTACAAAGGGGGACATAGTCCCACATCGCCTGAGTGCGAGAGGGGGATGTGCTACTTATGTGCGAGGTCAGATCCCCATAGTACAACACATTTTAAAGTTGCGCGGGCTGGTTGGGCCCAGAGCGGACAATATCTTACTATGTGAATTGGGTCGTTACAGAATACTGTGAGACTCTGGAGTGGGTGGACTTGAGGGTGAGCGTGAAGGTGAGGGTTGGAACCCAATAAGCCCAATAGGGCCAAGAGGGGTTGGACGAGTTACAAAGGGGACATAGTCCCACATTGCCTGGGTGCGGGAGGGAATGTGTTACTTATGTGCAAGGTCAGATCCCCATAATACGACGCATTTTAAAGCCGTACGGGTCGGTTGGGCCCAGAGCGGACAATGTCGTATTGTGCGGATCGTTTCGCTACAAAATGATATTAGAGCCTGATCAAGCCGGAAGTGTGCCAACGTGGACGTTGGGCCCTAAGAGGAGTGGACTGTGAGACCCTGGAGTGGGCGGACCTGAGGGTGAGGGTTGGAGCCCAATAGGTCCAACAGGGATTGGACGAGCTACAAAAGGGGACATAGTCCCACATCGCTTGGGTGCGGGAGGAGGATATGCTACTTATGTGCGAGGTCGAATCCCATAGTAAGTCGCATTTTAAAGCCATGCGGGCCAATTTGGCCTGTAACTGACAATATTGTCACTGTGTAGATCGGGTCGTTACAGGAAGGGTATAGATTGACGATTTGAATCTATAGTCTAGACAAAACTTTTCTTTTTGCTGAAAAACTTAGATCGTTATAATACCAAGGTTACAAGTAAGAAGTACACCTATATTGCATTTTTAATGACAAAATCAAGGTTTACTCAATTAAACTAGCTCCATATGTTTCCAAAGAAGGTATAATATGCTTACTTTTGTTAGTAAACAAGACATGGTATACATGAGATTGGTTCTTTAAATTTTTACCTTCCTGCTATACACATATATTTCACTCGTCTAAGTTCTAACCTAAATTTGGGATGGGCGGAATTGAAAATTTTCATTCCGATCTCGTCTCGCTCTAGATCTGGATAGGACGAGATCGAAATCGGGATCGCAAGATGGGATGCCCACCCTAGTGAAGTCTTTGGAACTACCTCACACCGTACACACAAAATTGATGGCTAACAGACATGTCTCAAACAATAACATTATACCCAACAAGACACCCGACACGTTTGGGTGTGGGGCTTTTACGAATTGGATTCTACCGCTTACAAAAGGCTTTGTCACTGTTGAGTACATGTCCAAACCTTTAGTAACTTCACATGATGGTGGTCTTTACCCAATGTGGGACTAAATTTGGCCACTCAAGTCGATCCAACATCGCAACATATAGCAGTTTGAAATCCTAGCATCATAGACACAACAAAGATGACCTTGAAGAGTGGATGCAACGATATGTACGCTTTGTTCAGGTACCGGTAAAAGTAGTCCAAAGAAAAAACGAAAAAAAAAATAGTCCAAAGAAAGTGAGTGGTTGATGGATGCTTGATCACCATGTTGTGGGTTTGGCAAAAAGCTGTTGGAGTATCCACGTGATCTGGATTGGTTTTCAACAATAGTAAACCCATGTAAAGTGGTTTGAGAAGGAGTGCGTTTGAGGCTCGGTTATAATCATTTAATACTATTTTATTACTCTAATTTCTTTCTAAATTTTAAGTAACTTAATTAATTATTAATTTATTAAATATAATATCTATCTAACATTTCAGCTAGGCTTTTCACTGTTCATGAACAGTGCTTACTCTCTGTTTGTCCTACATGGCAACACTTAAATCCTTGGCAGAAGTTGAGTGAAAAAAATATATCCCGATGCTTTCCTCTTCTCTCCCTTTGCTCCATCTTTTTCTTTTCCACAGAGCTGTTTTCTTCATCTCTCACTCCCACAATGATCCTTCATCACAATCACAGCGATTTTCCTTCTTTGGGTCGACTCTTCTCTTCTTCTTCTTCTCCAATTTCCTTCTTTGGGTTATCGTCGGTGAGATAGAGAGAGATTTTCTTTTCTTCTTCCTTCTCCTTCTCAACAGAGAGAGAGAGAGAGAGAAATAGCTTTGATTTGTCTGCAAGTTTGCAGATTTTTTCAAATGGGGTGGATCTGTTTGGGATTCATTTGGTTGGTTAACTAAAGGGGTTCTGTTTCCATCTTATCTTCCACATCTTCATTTCCCGCCACTTCCAACACCACTCTCAGCGACTCCTCTCTACCAACAACTTCGACAACAAGGGTGAAATTCTTCAACGCCTCGAAACGAATCCCTGACTTTTCGTTAAAGATTAGAGATTCGTCTTCGTTGAATCAATCAATTGAGGACGATGGGGCAGCAGCAGCAGACCAGTTTCTCGGTAACAGTTCGATAGCGGATTTCATGAGATTCAAAAGGGAAAGTAGAGAGAGCAATGGGGAGTTGCAGACTGCTGTCGTTAGCTACCGGAAGAAGTTCCCTTGGTCTGTCCTCCAACCCTTTCTTCAGGTATAGAACTGAATAGAAATGAATACCCATACTCTCAAATTTACTTTTTATTAAGAACTATGTCTTCTTCTTCTTTTTTGTTGAAAATTGAGGTTGGGTTTTCATTTGTTCAGGTTGATTTGGTCTCGACAATACACATTGCTGATAAAGAGTACGTCTCACAGTTTTGATTTGTATGCGAATTCTTTTGTTTCGTAGATAATACAGAAGAAATTGAATGAGCTATGTTTTTGGTTTTGTTTCATTTTGTTCTTGCTTTTAAATATTTGACAGGCAAATATCTCATTTTCTGGAAAATTATTATGAATGGTTGGACATATCCTTGAAGAAAAATACCTGTTAACTTAAGTTGTATTTAGGAGATTCACTAGAATGTTAGCTGATGATTGGAAAGGCATATTTATGTTTCCAACTGTTGAATTTGATGCTAAATTGCTACCTAAGAGCACACCTTAAGATTATCTATTTCTAATATCTTGGGGGATTGAATTGTCGATTGGGTATTCGAGATCTATCCGATTGATTTGAGTTTTGTTTTTGAATTTGGTTGTTGGGGTCGTTTCTGAATTTTGTGCTTGATTGCTTGAATTTGAACTTGGCTTCTGATTGCCTTCATTTGGATCTCCAAGTGGGTATTTCTCACAATTGCTTTGGTTCTAACGGAGACAATTGCTTTGGTTCTAACCAACAAAAATACCCCATAGTTGAAAAATGTCCTCATAGGATACTTGGTTTCTCAATAGCTATAGTGATTTAGCTGGGAATTGGATGCTTAATAGCTAGAGATCCTAAATACCTTACTCCACACTATGTAATTGGACTGTCGAAATGTATTTGCAACACACACACATCTACAAAGCTTTCTTTTTCCTCTCTGTTTCTCTTACATCACTCACTAGAATATTGGGTTAGATTTGGTTTTGCTTTTGAAATGGGGACATTGGAAGAGCAAGTGGAAATCAAAGTGCTCATGAAAAAATAAAATAAAAATAAGGTTGGTGGATCCAATGAATGTCAAATGTTTTTTAATATTCTCCAATGATTCATTTCTGGAACATTGATAGGCACATGAATGGTGGAATCAATTGTGCAATATATGGCTTTTGGCATTTTTCGTTCTTATGTGTAGAATAATGTGGAAATTGATATTTTGTATGTGTTTTAGCAAAATGCCTTATTGTACTTACTACATGTTTAGTTGTATTTTTGTTAAAAATGTCCATTTTACTACTTTTTAATATTTCAAAATTTATATTGTAATAGGGTCGACTGGATCCTCTGTTAGTTAAGTTGCATTCCTTTCTCATAAACATATGTGTGTGTGTGTGTGTGCAATGGTTCCATACCTGCTGTTTTTACTTTTCTGCCAAGTAGATGATCCTTTCTTAATTCTCTTACTTTATGTCGTGACTTCATTTTTACGAACTTTTCAAAAAATCATATTGTTTCTGTTTTGTAGACTTATCGAAAATGAATATTTAGGTCTAAAAAATGGTATTCTGGATCAGCCATATTACTTTCAAGCTATGGCTGTCTTACTTGCATGAACTGCAAGGTAATTCATGGTTCATTATGTGCAATGCTTCCAAACCTGTCAATTCATAAGAAAAATGTTGTTTTTATTTTTCTGCTGAGGAGTTTATCCTTTCTTATTCTCTTACTTATATGTGTTACATCGAACTCTGCTGAGTAGTTTATCCTTTCTCATTCTCTTACTTTTATGTGTTACATCTGAATAATCAATTGGTTGGTGTGTGTTACCATGTAGATAACCATGTGGTCTACATGAAGGTGAGGTCATGTAGGCCAATCTAGAGATTGTATTCCTGTTAATCTACAACTAAAAATGGCCTCAAAAGTTCAAGCGAATCATGGCAACAATTCTCACATCGATATATATTGTGTTAACTTGCATCGACGCAAATCTCCATCAATCTAGGGCTTTGTTGATTGACTTCGAATCACGAATTTTTATAAGTTGCATTCCTTTCTCATATACATGTGTGTGTGTGCAATGGTTCCATACCTGCTGTTTTTTCTTTTCTGCCAAGTAGATTATCCTTTCTTAATTCTCTTACTTTATGCCGTGACTTCCTTTTTACAAACTCTTCAAAAATCATTTTTTCTGTTTTGCAGGCTTATCAAAAATGAATATTTAGGTCTAAAAATGGTATTCTGGACCAATCAGCCATATTACTTTCAAGCTATGGTTGTCTTACTTGCATGAACTACAAGGTAATTCATGGTTTCATTATGTGCAATGCTTCCAAACCTGTCCATTCATAAGAAAAATGTTGTTTTTATTTTTCCTGAGTAGTGTATCCTTTTTTATTCTCTTATTTTTATGTGTTACATCAAACTCTGACTTTGATCTTACAATTATCGAAAATGAATGTCGTGACTTCCTTATTACGAACTCTTCAAAAATCATTTTTTTCTGTTATGCAAGCTTATCGAAAATGAATATTTAGGTCTAAAAAATGGTATTCTGGATCAATTCACTACTACAAATATAGGCTTGCATAGCGCTTAAAAATAGGCTTAGATAGCGCTTTTTAGCGCTATGCAAGGCGCGTACTTGAATAGCTCTTCGTTAGATAGCGCTTTATTAAGCGCTATCTAAGCGTTAATTTTTTTTTTTAAATTAGCTTGCATAGCGCTTTTATGAGCGCTATTTAATTTTGTTGATTTTTTTTAAAATTTATTTTTTTGATTTTTTTAATTAGCTTCTAAAGCGCTATTTAATTTCGGTGAATTTTTTTTATTAACTACCATATAATATTTTTTTATATAATATTTAATATAATAATGACAACGTTCAATCAATCAATAAAGACACAACATGATAACTAATTGTTTCTCATTCATTCAAAATATAATTTAAGCATTCATACAAAATTGTTAATATGCTATCATATATATACACCAGCTTTTTTGGCCACGAAATGAAATGGCCAACAGCTTCTCCTACAGTCCTAACTTCGTCTGTACATTGCGGCACCGCTGAATGTTTCTCAGATTCTACCGCCACTTCAAATTGTATCCTCGCATAACCTGAAATTGCATCATGGCATTGTATAAGTATAACAACACACACACACACTAAGGAGGAAATTGTAGAAGTTGTGATACCTGATATGCAGAGGAGGCAGTGCCAAGGAGGAAATTGCTTGGGAATGGAGAAGAACCATCACTTGTAGTTTGATGTATGGGATCAGCAAGGAAACCAAGTCTGGTGAAATCATTTTCCATCTCAACATAGTCCTCATTTACAGCATGGACAACAGCATCAATCAAAATCTGTTTATTTTGCTGCAAATACAGAAGGATAAAGAGAGTGAGCACCATGTTGCAAATAGACCAGAAGGCAACCTGTTCTTGTGCATGTATATGTGTGCCATATGGTACAGCACAACTTCTAAAATCTAAAAATAGTAAGCTGTAACAGGCATCGATATGAATGAAAGAAAGCAGCATTTATTGCTGGCATTGCCACTTCTCCAATAGTTGAATTGAAAGAAAGCAGAGTACCAATATTCACAACACTTGGCCTTTCAGTTAGCATATGAATAGTGAAGATAAATACAGTGATGAGCTGTAATACCCGAAACGGACCTGTTCTGTTCTATCTACACCCATTCGCTGATAGGACTCTAAAGCAGCCTTTAGTCTTTCATAGTCAAGTGACAGTAAGGCTTCTAGTTCTCTTATTGCGGAACCAAACATGCAAGGGAAGTCCTTGAAGCTGCATCATGCAAAATATATCAACCTCAAAAGTAGAAGCATATCTTATACAGAAAGAAAATTATACAAAAAGAGATGCTGCCAGACAAAGTATTAATAGCATACCAAGACTTTGAGTTGCATGCACACCAAAAAATTAAGAAGATAACAATTTTCGTTTTATTGGACCACAGTTCATTGAGATAGTTTTCTTTTAGTTCAGTGCATAAAGTTACAAGCAAACTCCCTATATGAAGGTCAGTCTAATTTAAATCTATAACAATAGCATAAATTTGTTTCAAGAATAAAGGGGTTAATGCACAGCACCTAATATGTCTTGAAGAACCTTAATTATACACTTATGACTTAACAGCAAAAATTGTAATGATCTTTCAAGCAAGATTCACATGATGTTGTAAGGCCTAACAACCTCTTTTGCTGCACATGAAAAATTTTCAGCATCACCAGGTATTTTCCATAGGAGAAAACTAGAGATTTTGTGCATCACAGGTCAACTGTAAAAATTTAAGTTGGTTGAGAGTAACAGCTTGAGGTAAGCTCTCTTTATATTTATGTGTAGGATGATTAAACTGTTCTCATGTTGGAGTTTGTTTCTACCTTAAGGGTAGAGGGCTTGAAAAGCAACAGAGGAAGGAAAGAGAGCTTAGCCGTTTAAATAACGGGGAGAGTTAGCTTTGTCAGCTTAAGTTTTCTAAACCTAAGAAATTGGCAAAGAGGAAAAGAAACAGGAGCATACTGGGGGGGGGAGGGAACAAAAGACTGGGCAAGAGAATGTAAATCAAGTTAGGTCCTGGGGGTTGACATCTGAACTAAAAAAATCAGCCAACAAGAGCTGAATCATTACTCAAAACATCAAGTCATCACAGAGAACCATTGAATCAATGGTATCACATGGAAGTAATTGAATATCTAAAATTCAAATATGTCTGAGCATGAGAAAATATAAATTGGAAATCAAATTTGCATTCTGCTGCAAGATGTACCTTGAATCAACATAAAAGAAGCTTATAATCCAAACAACAAGGGACCACAAGCCAGTGTGCTCGGGCAAATCATCCCCGGTAGCTGCACTGGTGGGATAAAATGGGAGATTGTTGCTTGATTTTGCTTTTATTTGCATTGTACTTCCTTCAAATGGTTTGAAGAAATCAAAATTGGCCTCATTACAAAGAGAATGCAACTGAGATGATCTATTCTGCGATATTATAGAAGGCAGTGATTAAGTAAACTAATGCCACATAATTGGAGAAGGCCAAAGTTGGAAGTTCAATTTTGACTACAAGAATGTGACAAAAGATTCTCACCTTCTCAAATAGCAGGATAAGGTTATCCCAAGCATCAGGAAAAGGTTCCTTAACAGCTAAACTTCTTATGCAGTGGTACAAAGAAAGGAGCTCATCACCAATATATATAGCCAAGAGAGCTAACTGCAGATGAAATAATCATAAAACAAATTCAAACGATTATGACAAAGCAAAAATCTAGGAGGGACTCATAAGCTTATAAGAATATCTGGAAATGAAGAGGGGAGGATGGTTGGGTAAAAGCATTCATGATACCTGATTTTGCGGGTTTCCACTATCGGGCAGAACGATTGATGCTTTCAAGTAATATGTAGCTGCTACCGACCAGCTGCGGTTTTTGGCATTAGGAATCAAATAAAGCTCCCTGTATCGAGCAAGATCCCCAAGACAAACCAAATAACGATGACATGAAGACTGACATCTGTGCCTTTTCATCATGTCCATGGAACTGGAAAAAGTACCATCATTGAGAACTTCGCCTGAAAACCCATAACTTCTTCTGACTTTCACAATCAAATCTTGGTAAAACTCTGCAGCTTTTGACATGAATGATTTAAAACCTTCAAGAAGATTCTCACTATTTTGCTGCACAGAGGCAATATTTTTCTCTTGTGATAAGTTTGTGCCTTCTTTATTAGTCAAACTTTCACGAATTCTATTTCGATATTCATCAATGTGTTTATAGTGAAGCTTCCATAGACAGTATTCAATATCTTGAAGTTCACCCAATTCATAGTCATTCAAGAGGATTTTCGCATAGCTAGAACGAGCTTTACTGTATAATTCCTGAACATCAGCACTCAGAATACCCTTAACGTGGACCAACTTCCACAACTGTTTTTCTGCATTAACAGCCTGTATCACAAAAATCCCAACGTCAGGCACCACATCTTTGTTCTTTCTCTCTCTCTTTTATTTCACTAAGCATAATAGAAACAATTTCTTTTTAATAAAGCAACCTAGCAGAAATCGCAACTTTTAAACTTACCTCATCAATATGATTTTGAATGTGATCCTGATCATCAAGAGGACGTTGTGGATTCAAATGCATGAAAGGAGAGGTTACAACCCGTTCTATGGAAACCTGTGTATTAGGCATAGGTCTGCTAGTAAGGAAGAGGTACAAGTTCAATCCCTCAGGAAAGTAAATTCTTATATATTTACCATACCTAACAAAAGCAGACAAAAGTTAGTAAAGCATGGGACTGCATTGATTAAGAGGAATGTAAACAGAACAAATAAAAAGATGGGAACTGAAACTCTAAAGTAAATTAATTAAACTACAAGATTTTTCTCACTTCCTGCTTTGCTAAGATAATTTTAGATACTGCGTGTACATTTAAACAATAGATATTTGTTAGTGACACTCACCTAGCTGAGGATAACAAATTTAATTGACATAACAATAACAATAGTAATGAAATCAATTGTAACTGAGGTGTGATATACAGAACCTAAAGTCAAGCAAAGCTATTAGACTATCATAGCTTATTCTATCAGGTCTTTTTTTTAGAACGACATCAGGTCTTCAAGAATTTTGAAAGAGAAAATTATATATTCATCAGAATGTAATTTTTTTAGGACTCCATTTTGTGTATCCTCTTTTTTCCCCCATTACTGGAATTTGATTTACAATACTCTTTCGTCTTTAAAGTTTGGACTATTCAGGAGCATTACAACAGCAAAAGTAAAGGGTAATCACTTCAGCCCCTTGAACATACTGAAAGTCAGCAGTCCTAAAAACTACTCAGAAACACTGAAAGCTGGATGCCAACCAGTAAGCGTGGTACTCGATGAATTTATCTTTAGAGCATTCTCCTCAATACAAATTTCAACGAACGTTAAAACTTGTCATCCTCCAATCACTCATTTTCCTTGTAGCAACTCTAATCAATGCCCTTATCTTCATAGTCTACTAATTAAGGCCTTAAGAAAATACGCCTAAATTACCTATTTAGAAACCATGAATAAGCCCTAAAAAGAAGTAACACAGGCCTTAATCCCTAGTCACTCGGAATATCAATCTTTATCAGTTTTTCCTATAGCTCAAGCTTTTCTTTTATGAAACAGAAAATAATAAATAGCTAGTTCCCCAAAATCAAACTCCCAATGACTGGTTGAATTTAGATATCTAACTGTTACCTGTATACTCAACACATATTTGCTCCATCATAATCTTATGTAGCAGAAATTACTTAACACTGAAAAAGAAACTCAATGGAAGAATTGCACTGTAAGAGAGATTATGGATATAAAAAAATTCAAGAATATTTACATCGGATTCACATATGCACAAAAGAAGCTGCAAGATACATATGTAAAGCTAGTCTGTAAAATTGGTTTAAGCATCTTACCTTCAGAGGACAACAGTTCCCTCATGTTAGTTTGAGAACAGAAGACAGAAGCTATCTATAACCGCATCCATTGAACATAAGAAGAAACCCATTGTAAATTAGATTCCCAATTCATTAGGTCAAAATTGTTCAAGTCTGTTTCACAAAAAATCACAAATTTAAGCACCATAATCAAAGTCCATTGTCAATTTCATAAAAATAAACCAAAACAATCAAACCCCATGTAAACATAAACATGATTCAATTTCGTTTCAGAAAATCAAAAAATTAGGGCACAAAAGGCAAATCAAAACCAAACTAATGAAAACCCATTCAAAATCAAAGCATGCTTAACCAACCCGGTTCTAAAGATATAAACTTGAAACAAAATACCCAGATTTAAATGAGCTTCCGACTCCTCGGTTCCTCGCCTCCTCGCCTGAGTCGCCTCCTTCCTCGGTTCTTCGCCTCCTCTGGTTCCTCGCCTCCTTCCTCGGTTCCTCGCCTCCTCTGGTTCCTCGCCTCGGTTCCTTGCCTTCTCGCCTCATCGCCTCTGTGTGTGTTTGAGAAGGGGAATTCTAAATGTCGAGGAAACCAAAATCTGAAAAAATGAAAAAATGAGGGTTTGTGATCTTAACCGTCCGATCATATCAAGATTTGAAAAATGAGATTTAATTTGATATTTGATCAAAATCGAAGCGCTATCCTAGTGCCCACTTGGATAGCTCTTTAAAAGCGCTATGCAAGCACTTTAAAAGCGCTATGGTAGCTTTGGTAACGTTTTTTCTCATAGCGTTTTTTAAAGCGCTATCTAAGACATAACTAAGATAGCGCTTAACTAAAAAAAAAATTAAAAGCGCTATTGTAGCGTTTTTTTTTTTTTTTTTTTTTTAAAGACAAATAAGCGCTATCCTAGTGCCCACTTGGATAGCTCTTTAAAAACGCGCTATCTAAGTGGCGTTACCTGAGCTAATATTTGTAGTAGTGATTAGCCATATTACTTTCAAGCTATGGTTGTCTTACTTGCACGAACTGTATGGTAATTCATGGTAGTTGATGAAACCAGTTTGGGTTCACTACTTTTCTTTACTGAGAAGATTATTCAGGTTTATTGCCCAATTTTAGTAAATACTAGGTACAATAAAAAGTGCAGAGAGGGTCACAGACCCCCCCCCCCCCCCCCCCCCCCCCTGTGTATTTTCTTTCTTTAACTTTCAGTTAAAGCTCTCCCAAAGTGGAGTTGTTCAAACCAATAATAAATAATAAATAGGCAGCATGCTTGGTTGCTTGCAGGCAGGTAAGCTTTATACTTTTGCTTTTGGAACTTGGTATGCTTAAGGAGACTACTTATAGAATAGTTGAATTGTTGATGAAACCAGTTTGGGTTCACTACTTTTCTTTACTGAGAAGATTATTCAGGTTTATTGCTCAATTTTAGTAAATACTAGGTACAACAAAAAGTGCAGAGGGGTCATACACCCCCACCCCAAGTTTTGTATTTTCTTTCTTTAGCTTTCAGTTAAAGCTTTCCCAAAGTGGAGTTGTTCAAACCAATAATAAATAATAAATAGGCAGCATGCATGCTTGCTTGCTTGCTTTCTTGCAGGCAGGCACGTATGCCACTTGCTTGATTGCAGGCAGGTAAGCTTTATACTTTTGCTTTTGGAACTTGGTATGCTTAAGGAGACTACTTAAAGAATAGTTGATGAAACCAGTTTGGGTTCACTACTTTTCTTTACTGAGAAGATTATTCAGGTTTATTGCCCAATTTTAGTAAATACTAGGTACAATAAAAAGTGCAGAGAGGGTCACAGACCCCCCCCCCCCCCCCCCCCCCCCCCACACCCCAAGTTGTGTATTTTCTTTCTTTAGCTTTCAGTTAAGCTCTCCCAAAGTGGAGTTGTTCAAACCAATAATAAATAATAAATAGGCAGCATGCATGCTTGGAATGCCAGACCTTAATTAGGTATTTTGTGATGTCTATGAATTTTAAGCTGATGTAATTCTTGATTTGGTCTTTTTTTTTTTTTTTAAATCTCTTCTCCTCACTCTCTCCTTTCATTCTTCGATTCGGTGGAGTAGGAGGAGGGGTGAAGCCGAAGAGGAAAAGTAAGATCCTTCTTCTTCTTCTTCTTCAGATCTGAATAACACACGGTTTGCTTTTTTTCTTTTTTTTTCCAGATCTCTTCGCTCTTAAGACCTCTTCTCCTCACCCTCTCCTTTCATTCTTCCATTCGGTGGAGGAGGAGGAAGGAGCCCAAATAGGTAATTGAGGATTAGCATTGTGTTTTGGTGCAATTGTGATTTTGTTGAAGACAGTTTTTCACTTAATTTGATTTGTTGTTTTTTTATTTGATTAGAGACACAAACAAAGCATAAAAAACCCATCATTTCCATGGCAACCTCTGAATTCCTCTGCATCTCATCTCTTCACACTTCCTTTAATTTTGTTTAACCGCTTTGATCATAGCAAAGGTTTCTGATTCCCAAACTGCAAAAAAGCAAGTTGAGGTATGTGGGGATTATAGGTTTGTGTGGGTTATAGTTTTGGATTTTTTTTTGTTGGTAATTGATTGGTTTGGGTTTGGGTTTTGATGAATTTGCCTTCTTGGCGGAGAAGATGAAAGGCAAGAACAAGTATGACCAATAAGCCTACCTGCCTGTTCAAGCATGCTGCCTGCAAGCAAGCAAGCTGCCTGCCTGCAAGCATCAGAACACTTCAATGGAAGGTAAAAGACTTTTAAGTTCACTGTCCCTTCCATGAAGTTGCTAAATCTTTTTAGTACTATATAAGTTTGTTAAAAAAAGGACCACTAAGCCTACCTACCTGTTCAAGCATGCTGTCTGCAAGCAAGCAAACTGCCTACCTGCCTGCAAGCAAGCTGCCTGCCTGCGAGCATCAGAACACTTCAATGGAAGGTAAAAAACTTTTAAGTTCATTGTCCCTTCCATAAAGTTGCTAAATCTTTTTAGTACTATATAAGTTCGTTAAAAAAAGGACCACTAAGCCTACCTGCCTGTTCAAGCATGCTGTCTGCAAGCATGATGCCTGCAAGCATGTTACCTGCAAGCAAGCAAGCTGCCTGCCTGCAAGCATCAGAACACTTCAATGGAAAGTAAAAGACTTTTAAGTTCATTGTCCCTTCCATGAAGTTGCTAAATCTTTTTAGTACTATATAAGTTCGTTAAAAAAAGGACCACTAAGCCTACCTGCCTGTTCAAGCATGCTGCCTGCAAGCAAGCAAGTTGCCTACCTGCCTGCCTGCAAGCATCAGAACACTTCAATGGAAGTTAAAAGACTTTTAAGTTCACTGTCCCTTCCATAAAGTTGCTAAATCTTTTTAGTACTATATAAGTTCGTTAAAAAAAGGATCACTAAGCCTACCTGCCTGTTCAAGCATGCTGTCTACCTGCCTGCCTGCAAGCATCAGAACACTTCAATGGAAGGTAAATGACTTTTAAGTTCACTGCCCCTTCCATGAAGTTGCTAAATCTTTTTAGTACTATATAAGTTCGTTAAAAAAAAGACCACTAAGCCTACCTGCCTGTTCAAGCATGCTGCCTGCAAGCAAGCAAGTTACCTGCTTGCCTGCAAGCATCAAAACACTTCAATGGAAGGTAAAAGACTTTTAAGTTCACTGTCCCTTCCATGAAGTTGCTAAATCTTTTTAGTACTATATAAGTTCGTTAAAAAAAAGGACCAATAAGCCTACCTGCCTGTTCAAGCATTCTGCCTGCAAGCAAGCAAGCTGCCTGCCTGCCTGCAAGCATCAGAACACTTCAATGGAAGGTAAATGACTTTTAAGTTCACTGTCCCTTCCATGAAGTTGCTAAATCTTTTTAGTACTATATAAGTTCGTTAAAAAAAGGACCACTAAGCCTACCTGCCTGTTCAAGCATGCTGCCTGCAAGCATCAAAACACTTCAATGGAAGGTAAAAGACTTTTAAGTTCACTGTCCCTTCCATGAAGTTGCTAAATCTTTTTAGTACTATATAAGTTCGTTAAAAAAAAGGACCACTAAGCCTACCTGCCTGTTCAAGCATGCTGCCTGCAAGCAAGCAAGCTGCCTGCCTGCCTGCAAGCATCAGAACACTTCAATGGAAGGTAAATGACTTTTAAGTTCACTGTCCCTTCCATGAAGTTGCTAAATCTTTTAGTACTATATAAGTTCGTTAAAAAAAAGGACCACTAAGCCTACCTGCCTGTTCAAGCATGCTGTCTGCCTGCCTGCCTGCCTGCAAGCATCAGAACAATTCAATGGAAGGTAAAAGACTTTTAAGTTCACTATTCCTTCTATGAAGTTGCTAAATCTTTTTAGTACTATATAAGTTCGTTAAAAAAAGACCACTAAGCCTGCCTGCAAGCATCAAAACACTTCAATGGAAGGTAAAAGCCTTTTAAGTTCATTATCCCTTCCATGAAGTTGATAAATCTTTTTAGTACTATATAAGTTCGTTAAAAAAAGGATCACTAAGCCTACCTGCCTGTTCAAGCATGTTGCCTGCAAGCAAGCAAGCTGCCTGCGTGCCTGCCTGCAAGCATCAGAATACTTCAATTGAAGGTAAAAGACTTTTAAGTTCACTGTCTGGACAACACCAACGCAAGCTCTGTTTCGCAACAGCGTGCAGAAAATTCGCAAGCCTCCCAATGCAGAGCACTCTGACAACACCAATGCATAGCACCTGACAGCACCAGCACCAAAGCAGAGCACCCTGCCTGGGTTTGTGCTGCAGTGTTTTGATCACCAACGCAACACACATCTTCCATACGCGCGTTCCTGCGACAAAGCCAGAATACGCTCCGGACTGCCCAAAACAGCCAGCGTACACACGCTCCAATCGCATGCCGCAACATCTCAGCAGGCCGCAACCTTAGCAGGCTGCAGGACTCAGAAAACAATATCTTCAGGCCGTGTCCACGCAGCACAGACCGTAGCATCGCAACACAGACCACAACAAACATCTATGTCGCAGCAGCGTGCTCGCAGCCACCCTCCCGACCCTGGACAGCACCCAGCACTCGGCACCATCTCATCCAGCCAAAGCCTCGCATCAGGTCGCAGCCTCGCATCAGGTCGCATCATGTTGCATGTTATAGGTATGTTTCATTTTTTTTGAATTTCATTCAAAACAGTTTCCTAAATGTTTGTCAATTACTGGGACATTTATATTCCAGTAGAGAGTCCCTCTCTTTGAATGAATGTGACCCTTCTACTACTTGCTTTTCTTAGTAATCAACCTTAAAAAGTTCTCAATTAAAATGTGATGTTTGTGGTTTGTTGTGAATCCTTCTACTGACTTGCTTTTCTTCAAATGTTTAATTAACTCATTTCCTTCAAATGGTTAATTAACTCATTTCCTTCAGATGTTGACTACTCATGGTGATTTTTTTCTTCTTTCAACAACCATATATAACTAAGCATGTATACTCTCATTCTACACGTTTTATTTTTTTGGGATTTCATTTTGTACTGTTTAATGTTGTGATAGGGGGTTTTCCTAGCGCCTCTACGTCTTTATCAAATCTATTCTTTTTTCACTTTTGGGTTTCAATAGCAAAAGAAATTTGGGAAAATGTTGTCACGGGATGTGGAATTTGGTCTATTGTTTTGATGGGTAAGTTGAATTTGGTTGAATATTGAAAATTTTGAGACTGTATATTGCAAAGGTTAATTGTTGAATTTTTGCGTGTGGATATTGCAAAGGTTAATTTTGAGACTGTATATTGCAAAGGTTAATTTTGAGACTGTATATTGCAAAGGTTAATGTTGCAAAGGTTATTTGGTGTTCATGGCATTGAATGCCATTATAAATTTGTATGACAGGTTCAGACAGGTTTCAATATTGAAAAGTACAACGGAGACTCTGACGAAATTTTGAGTTTTTACTTCGTATGACATGTTCAGATAATTTTTGAAAGAGAAATGGTGGAAACCATGCTCTTTAAATGTGTATAAGTATAAATAATGTATGGCTTTGATGTACTTAAATGTTTTTATATTATTTTGGCGTCTGGAGATATTATTTTGTGTTCATGGCATTGATTGCCGTTATAAATTTGTATGACAGGTTCAGACATTTTTCAATAATTGAAAAATACAAAGGAGACTCTGTTGAAATTTTGAGTTTTTGCTTCTTTTAACATGTTCAGATAAATTACTTTATTCATAAAATTGACATTTTGGAGTTAATTATATTGTGTGCGTGTCTCTTCGACCGCCAAAAAAACTCTTTTAATATACTGAAAACGGTGAATATATATTGCGCTGAGACAACAAGTTTTTGTGAATGCCAAATTATGTGAGGTACAAATGCTTATGACAAGTTTAAATATTTCAAAATGGGAAGCTCTGTCAAAATTTTAAATATTTCATAATTTTTGTTAAATATTCATCTTGATATTCTTCCTAATCGATTATGTCATTCTGTTTGTCATAATTAAATTATTTCTTCAACTGCTGTTTTACTAAATTGGGTATCAATTTCAGCCAATACTCACTTGGACAAATATGAGATATTTTCTTCTTATTCTTAGTTAAACTGACATATGGTAGAGATTAAATTCCTTAGCACATTGGTTGCGTTGATCAAATTTATTAACATTGTTTTACTGTTCAATAGTATTAACTTTTTACAAAATTAATTCATCATAACTATTGTAATAGACAATATGCAAGTGTTTTTAAAAATTTAAATAAAATCACAAATTTGAGTATTCAACATAACCGTTTAAGTATGATGTAATCTGCGATAGTGCCAACGGCACGGGCATTCCACTAGTACATAAACATGAGCAATAATTCTAGCCAATCTTGTTTACCGATTTTTTGGTTTTTTTATTTTATTTTTATTCATTATATAGATAGTGTTTGTGATTGTGTTATATATATATATTAAAAAAACTATCAAACAAGACTGACTAGACTTACTCAAACATGAGACATGTCATATGTATGTGAAAATTAACTAATACGAGTCAAATGGGTCTGACGAGTCATATGGGTAAGTGATTCATTATGACACAATAAACTAGCTGAGTCATAATGGGTTGTGTCGGATTGACCGTCCTGATGCAAATCATGTTTTGCTTCAGTTATTGACACGTTTAGCAAAATCAGTTTTAGATTTGAAATTTTCACGGGATTGTGATTTAACACCATCTATTAATAAATTTTAAGATAAATTTTTGAGAGATGCTAGATGGCGAGGAAACCAGCGAGGGGAATGAGGTGGAGTCATTCCCTCCCCTCGGGATGCACGCATTGAATTTTCTTACACACATCCCAAGGAAAGGGAATGGTTTCCCTCCCTCCACCTCACTCTCCTCGCTCATTTCCTCAACATTTAGAATTCCCCAATTTATTGACCACCCCTAATTCAAACGTAACACCCTTTTAAGATAAATTTTTCTATTTTAAAAATTCTAGGAAAGTACGCAGTAACCACTACTATGGAGTTGGTTGAGCTGGTTGGTTTGGATAAAATTGCCACGGCCGCCCATAGGTTTAGGAGATCCAGTGGGTGAAAATAGAAAGGGCTTCCCAAAGTCGGCAAATTTTTTGTTATAAATACAACACAATGAGGCCTTCGCTTTGAAAGCAACAATTGTTTGCGATTCATTCAAAGCGCTCTCCCCCCTTCTCTCAAGGTAAGAGAGACTTTATTCTCTTTCGTTCTTCAGTTGTTTATTATTATTAATTAGAGATCTTGTGGTTTGTTTTAGATGTTTTGCTTGATTTTAGACTTAATCATGTTTTGTAGCTGATTGATTGAGGACGATCGATGTGATTATCTTCAATTGTTTTAGGGTCTGTTAGGTTAGATTCCCTTATGTTTGTTTCTTGATCTTTGTGTTCATGAGCAATTAGTCTGATTATCAGATTTTTGTGCCATGTTTTATTCATGATGAATTGAATTAGTTAGGGTTTCTGTCAAGTTTGGATTTTTTAGTTGTTTCGATTCAAAGATGGGGTTTTTTTTGTTAATTTTAGAGACCTGGTGATTACCTTGAATTTCTGTTCCATAATTTTAATACGGTTCTGTACAAACCATACATGATGGGTGTGTCTCTGTGTTAAAGCTTTGTATTCAGTTACTGTGTTAGAGATTGAATCTTTTTGTTAAATTCAATCTCTGAATATAAATTCCAAATCTCCAGATGCAAATTTTCGTAAAAACCCTCACTGGAAAGACCATCACTCTCGAGGTCGAGTCTTCAGACACCATTGATAACGTCAAGGCCAAGATTCAAGATAAGGAAGGGATCCCTCCAGACCAACAAAGGTTGATCTTCGCTGGCAAGCAACTTGAAGACGGAAGAACCCTTGCAGACTACAACATTCAGAAGGAATCCACCCTTCACTTGGTGCTTCGTTTGAGGGGAGGTATGCAAATCTTTGTGAAGACCTTGACTGGCAAGACCATCACCCTTGAAGTTGAGAGTTCGGATACGATTGACAATGTGAAGGCCAAGATCCAGGACAAGGAGGGAATACCCCCAGATCAGCAAAGACTGATCTTCGCTGGCAAACAACTTGAAGACGGGAGAACCCTTGCGGACTACAACATCCAGAAAGAGTCCACCCTTCATTTGGTTCTCCGTCTTCGTGGTGGGATGCAGATCTTCGTCAAGACTCTTACTGGGAAAACCATCACTCTCGAGGTTGAAAGCTCTGACACAATTGATAATGTCAAAGCTAAGATCCAGGATAAGGAAGGTATCCCCCCGGATCAGCAGAGGTTGATCTTTGCCGGAAAGCAATTGGAGGATGGTAGGACTTTGGCTGATTACAACATTCAGAAGGAATCAACCCTACACTTGGTGCTTCGTCTTAGGGGAGGTATGCAGATTTTTGTGAAGACTCTGACAGGGAAGACAATCACCCTTGAAGTGGAGAGTTCGGACACCATTGATAATGTGAAGGCCAAAATCCAGGACAAGGAGGGGATTCCACCAGATCAGCAGAGGCTCATTTTTGCAGGAAAGCAGTTGGAAGATGGTAGGACTTTGGCTGACTATAACATTCAAAAGGAGTCTACTTTACATTTGGTGCTTCGTCTCCGTGGTGGTATGCAGATCTTTGTTAAGACCCTTACGGGGAAGACTATTACTCTGGAGGTGGAGAGCAGCGATACAATTGATAATGTCAAGGCGAAAATCCAGGACAAGGAAGGGATACCTCCAGATCAGCAGAGGTTGATCTTTGCTGGGAAGCAGCTTGAGGATGGTCG
Organism: Berberis thunbergii; assembly: GCA_003290165.1. Taxonomy (NCBI): domain Eukaryota; kingdom Viridiplantae; phylum Streptophyta; class Magnoliopsida; order Ranunculales; family Berberidaceae; genus Berberis; species Berberis thunbergii. Next base: position 61,015 of record QNQO01002926.1, on the reverse strand, counting down.
CACCCTTGCTGACTATAATATCCAGAAGGAGTCTACCCTTCACCTTGTCCTTCGTCTTCGCGGTGGTTGCTGAATTATAGTCTGGTCTATTTGATTGGTTCTGTTCTTATGGTGTTTGTATGTTTCCCTAATATGTTCTGATGTTCAGTTGTTCAAGTCTGTCAGAGTCTATTCTAGATATTAATGGGCCAAAAGTAGGCCTTTCTGAGTTGGGTTGTGAATAACTTGTTTCAGTTTCCATTGAGAAGTACTAGCTATTATATACTTAATTGTTGGCTCACGGTTGTGAATTTGTTTCGATTTCCACTGAGAAGTACTAGCTATTATGCCTGTTAACCTTAATTATGCGTTCATGGTTTTGGTGATGCTGTAGTTATGTTTAGGATACATTTTACATTGGTAATGTAATGACAATTTCACTGACTGAAGCAGGTTGTTCATGAGAGAACTTGCTTCTGTGAAAGGTTGTTCATGAGAGAACTTGCTTCTGTGAAGACAGTCTGTTAGGGTTCTGCCTGACAATTCATGAGAGAATTTCTGTGAAGTCAAGTCTATTATGTTGCCTGTGTAATGTTGAAGTGTACAGAAACGAACCCTTTCACTCTGTCCTTAAAAATTCATGCCCAAGAGAGAACACCTACTTTAGAATGAAAGTTGATACTGAAATTTAAACTCTATACACTTAAAACTATTAGGGGAAGACAATTTTAGTGTGCCATTGGTTTTTTCCAAGTTCAAAAGATGGGGCAACAGCACCTGTGGCTAAGTGGACTGGTTCTTCTCCGAACTGGGAATGAGTCTAATGTATACTAAGATCTATCTGATGTGAAAGGAAAGGAATTGGAATTGAGACCTAGACAATATGAAGTGTTGCGGGAGAATCCGCAGTTTTTCACTTTGAGTTTGTAGGAGGATGCTGGTCAACCACTTCCACTAACTCAACTTAGTAGCAAAAATGCAATACTGCTGAAGTAAATGCAAATCAAAGGAATTAAGTCATTTTTGAAAATTGCATAATGAGCAATGGTAGTTGATGTCAAGCAACTTGATCTACACACTACAAGCAAATGATAGCTGACCTAATCCCAGCTACCCATCATGTTCTAAAGAAGCAAAGGTAGGTTCCTCAGGGTGTCTTAGCAAGAAAAGCTTAATAATAGTAGCTATAGGCATTGCCGGTCACTAGGAAACTGTAGCACGAGTCTTCTAATTGTATTGCCTTAGTATCTAGTTATTGTACTATATGTTCCATCATCAGAAATTCTAGGGAGCGAGGGATGGGTGTAACCACTCATTCCCCTCGAGATAAGTGAAACCGTCTCGAGATGCATGGTATCACTTATCTCGAGGGGGACGGATGGTTATACACATCCCTCGTCTCTTACCCTTGCTCCCTAGAAGGGCATGTTCCATCATAGTACACGATGCCTGACTTCAATCATGTATGGGAGTAACTTTGAAGCTTGAACTGATCCCAAGATAAGGAGTGCTGCATATCCAGTGTTCTAAAAATCCCTAAGTAGGCGGACTATTGCCCAAGGCCTAGGTGGAGGACTAGACGGTTTATTTTTATTTTTTTTGTATTATAAAGTATAATTTATAAATATTAAGCATAATAGCATGTAAATTACTTCCAATTCAATATCCAGATACGTATGCAAAATGTATTAAAAAAATAGTCTTAATTTTTTTCAAACTGAAAATAAAAGATAAAAATAAAAAAATTCAAAAACCCGCCCAAGCAGCCGCCTAGCTCCTAGGTGGATTTTTAGAACACGCATCATATCAATAAAAAAATACATAAAAATTCATATGTTGTATGTGTTGTGTTAAAAAAAAAAATTCCAAGAATAACAACGCAGGTGTAAGGAGGAGAAACACCATGCATTCATTTACTATCTTTCTTTTAGTGCAAGGCGAGAAAGGAAAAGCTCTTTTGAAGAATCTCGGCCAAATGTTTTCAAGTTCTACCTCCCCATTTCGATATGCTTGAAATAACTAGAATTTATGAGAATCCGCAGGGAACCTCGACGTATCCTTAAACCATCTTTCTATTCCTTCCAAGCCCTTTGACATGTATATTAATTTTATAATAAATTTTGTATATGCTATGATTTTGCAATTAGATTAATGTTAAAGAATGAAAGTTTACATATATTACAAAATAAAAAAGTAAGTATAAAATATGTTAGGAAAGTCAGAATAAAAAGTCTTAGATTTCCTATTTTCACCGAATTAGATTTCATGTTTTCACCAGGTTAGATCAGAGTTAATTCATATAAGCTTGTATGAATAACAACAACAATTCAATACAATTTTACTAATATTTTGTTTTCATGTATTAAGTGATGGTGAACTGAACCGTAGCCCCCATGAGTTCTTCTTCTTCCTTGACCGAATAAAAGGGTTTTGAAAAAGAACAGAACGGGTTGCCATCACGATCTCAATTAGCTTAGATTCTTCTTAACTGTTGCGATCTTTGCGTAAAGGAATGGGAATCATCTTTATTATCTTTGCGTGAAGGAGTGCAATCTTAATTAATCATCCGACTGAGCGGCTGCAAACAGTGAATGATGACATGTATGCACTCTTAGTTTGAAAACAAGTTGAGTGAAAAATTGGTCCTAACTTTCGTCCCCAAACGCTTAGATCTAGAGTTTGAAAACCAGAAAAATTCCTAATTCCTTCCTCCAAAACCCTAGACCTTCTTCACTGACGGTGAGAGAGAGACCTCTATAGAGTTTCGTCTTCGTTTCTGTAGAGCACATAGTAAAGAAGGAAAATATTGGCAACAATACCTTCTTGATCACTATCATTATCTTCTTCGTAACTATCTTCTTCTTTATCCAATTTAGATCTGCTCTTTTTTGTTGTATCCTCGAATAGAGCTTCTCCATCTCCATGTTTTTTGTCTTTCTGCTGATTGCTGCATGAAGAGCCTCTCTACCAGCTGATTCGTGAAGGAAATAGAAAGGTGAAATCCTCTCATTGCTGGCTGGTGTGCGATCTTTGGTTAATGAACTGAAGTAGGGAAAAATAAGTTCTGTTAAAAAAATCCGATTTAAAGGATCAAGCTATTGGCACCCCAAGGTTCAGTCAGATCTACCAGTACCTCAACTGATCGGGCTATTAACACCTCAGAGTTCAGTCAGATCCATCAATACACTACGTAGCCGCCACCGCCATGGGCGACAATACAAGTAGTGATTCCAACACCACCACCTCACCATATGACAATCTTCATCACCCATACTTTCTTCACCATTCCAATCAACTTGGAGTGGCTTTCGTTTCACAGCCACTTACTCCTACCAATTACAACATATGGAGTCGAGCGATGACCATGGCTTTCAAAGGCAAAAACAAATTGGGTTTTGTTGATGGATCTATTAGGAAACCCGATGACAAAGCCAAGAATGATGAATTACTACAATGGGATCATTGCAACAACTTGGTGAAATCATGGCTCATCAACGCCATCTCATCTGACCTTTAGGCAAGTGTCATGTATTGTGAACTGACCTATAATGTATGAGTTGATTTGAAAGAAAGGTATGCACAAATTAACTACGTGCATATCTATTATATTGAATCTGAAATCCATGGATGCACTCAAGGGACAATGAATGTCCACTTTAACAAATTGAAGGCTCTCTAGGACGAATTGGATGTTGTTGTTGGTTTTGCTGAATACATTGATGATACAATGAACACCGTTCTTGCATATGTCCACACTCAACACTTGATCAAGTTCTTAATGGGACTAACCGACGCCTATTATTCTATTAGGGGTCAAATTTTGTTGATGGATCCCCTTTCTTCACTCAACAAGGTTTACTTCCTCGTGCTTCGTCACGAACGCCAGCAAGAGATCTCTACTGGCAAACCCACCATACCTGATGTTGCAGTTTTTGCAATGCGGAATATTGATCCCAAATGTGCACGCAACATTGACAAGTTGAGAGGACCCTGAAGGCCCTTTAATCCCGACGTCAAGTGTGGAACATGTGATAGGGTATGTCATATTGTTGTTGACTGTCATTCTCATCTCACTTGTGATTATTGTGGATTGAGAAAGCCCACACTGTAGACAATTGTTGGAAATTTAAAAAAGTCGATACCGTTAAACAACGACTTTTTCAGAAAGATCATCCTAGGGACAACAATGTGTCTACTTCTTCGTATGTGCCACCATCCAATCTTTTTCCATTCACTTCCGAGCAGTGCAAGCAAATCATGACCTTGTTGACCAACAACAAGTCCAAGGCTCACAATATTGGTAATGACCTTTCTATTACATAATTGACAGCTAAAGTACTCTCTCTCAAATCTCATGGCTTTCGTTCATCTTGGATCCTTGATAGCGGCGCCACTGATTATATAATTCATAACCCTCATTTACTCACATTTTCCAAACCCATTCACAATCGAACCGTTGAGCTTCCTGATGGTACACTTGTTGTTGTTACACATTGGCACCATGACTTTCTCTTCTATTTTTTACCATGCGCGCATAATGTTGTGTTCCCTCTTTTAATCTTAATTTTATTTCCATTAGCAAACTCACAAAACATTCTCTTTTTCTCAACAAGTCTTGTCTGATTCAGGACCGTCGTTCGGGAAGGATGATTGGGACAACAACTGAGCTTGATGGATTGTACTACCTGAACGGCACCACTACCACAACTTTCACCAGTTGTCACATCACTCAAAACAACCTTGTGTTATGGCACAATCGCCTATGTCACATTTCGAACAAAACCCTCCATCTCCTTCCTGTGTCTTTTCGTGATGTTAGTAGTTGTGTATCCAATAAATGTGTTATTTGTCATTTGGCCAAACAAACTAGAAATAAATTTTCTTTATCTCATATTTCGAGTACTACTCCTTTTTCCTTATTAAATATTGACATTTTGGGGGGATATCATATTGCTTCCCTTTCTGGAGTGCGTTATTTTCTCACCATTGTTGATGATTATACACGATGTACTTGGATTTATTTCATGAAACACAAGTTTGATACATGCAAACTTTTAATTTCATTTATTAATTATGTTGAAAACCAATTTTCTTCCAAAATTCAAACCATTCGCATTGATAATGGACTTGAATTTTTCTTCACCGATTTTTATGCTTCAAAAGGCATTACCTATCAAACTTCTTGTGTTTCTACGCCCCAACAGAATGGTGTGGCAGAACGCAAACATAGACATTTTTTAAATGTCGCTCGTGCTCTTTTGTTTCAAGCACATCTCCCTAAACATTTTTTGGGAAAAACAATTATCACCGCTGTCTATCTCATTAATCGCACACCATCCTCTATTCTTAAAGTCAAAACCCCTTTTGAATTTCTATATAACAAATCACCCACCTACTCTCACTTTCGAGTCTTTGGTTGTCTATGTTTCGCTTCCACACATGCCCAACGCCCTAGCAAATTTGATGCTCGTTTTAGTCAATGTGTCTTTCTTAGATGCCCTCACGGGCAAAAATGATACAAAGTCTATGATCTCACCCACAAAAAAGTCATTGTTTCTCGTGATCTCATCTTTCATGAAGAGATTTTTTCCTTATTTTTCTGACAAAATGCACAATCACCTCGCTGATCGGTTGGACACACTTCCTCGATTGGTCACCCATGCTCCATTTTTTTATCCCCCAATAGTATTTTTCTTTGACCGGTCTGACCACTCCCACTGACTGGTCGCCCAATCCGACTCCTCGTCACCGACCAGTAGAAAACCCTGGAACCTCAACCCCAAGCGGTCGCTGCTATTCCACCCTTAGACCCCCTCTCCCACCTTGCACCTCCACTCGTACCACTTGTGAACCATCTTATTTTCATCAATATCATCTTGATGCTCGATTGCAATCCTGATCATCCCACTCATCTGCTTCGAATGTTGGGCCTTCTATAGACATTGTTTACCCCTTTTCTGATTTTCTTTTTTATGACCATTTATCCACCTCTCACAAGGCTTACACCACTTCTCTTTCTTTAGTTAAAGAACCCACCAGTTTTATGCAGGCTATGCAAGATCCATAGTGGCATCTGGCCATGACAAGTGAGATTGATGCTTTAGAAACCAATAACACTTGGACTTTAACCTCTTCCTCCTGGCAAACATCCAGTTGGTTGTAAATGGGTCTATAAGATCAAACTTAATCCAGATGGTAGTGTTGAGCGCTACAAAGTCCGTCTTGTGGCTAAAGGATACCGTCAAATTGAAGGTATTGGTTACAAAGAGATCTTTGCTCATGTTATTAAATTGGCTACTGTTCGTTTTCTCCTTGCTCTTGTAACTACACAAGGTTGGCATTTATGTCAATTTGATGTCAACAATGTTTTTCTTTGTGGTGATCTTTTTTAGGATGTGTACATGAGTCTTCCTTCTAGATTCGACCGAAAGGGGGAGACACGAGTATGCAAGTTGAACAAGTCTTTATATGGTCTCAAGCAAGTCTCAAGACAATGGTTCATCAAGTTATCATTTGCTCTCATATCAGCAGGCTACAATCAGTCTAAGGTTGATTACTCATTATTCGTCTAATCAAAGGGTAACAACTTTACTGCAATTATCGTATATGTTAATGATGTAATATTGGCAGGTAATGATCTCTAATACATTGAAGACACAAAACAATTTCTGGCAGCAAAGTTTTAAGCTCAAAGATTTTGGAAAATTGAAATATTTCCTTGGCACTGAAGTCGCGAGGTTGTCCAAAATGATTTATTTATCTCAACGAAAATATGCATTTGAAATATTGGATGACACATGGTATTTTGAAGCAAAGCTTTTACGTTATCCTATGGATCAAAACTTGGTAGGATGATGGAGATTTACTACCAAATCCCGCAACATACCGCATGCTCGTTGGAATGTTGATATACTTAACGATCATGAGACCAGATTTGGTTTATTCTGTACATGTTCTAAATCAATTTATGGACAAGCCCAGAATACCACATTTGGATGTTGCACACAAGGTCTTAAGGTATATCAAAGCTTCACCAGGATAGGGTATTTTTTTTACTCTTCCACCAGCTCATTACGGTTGAAAATTTATTGTGATGTAAATTGGGCTAGATGTAGAAATACCAGAAGATCAATTACAAGTTATTGTGTCATGCTTGGAGATTCACCAATTTCTTGGAAAGCTAAAAATTAAACTACAGTGGCAAGATCTACAGCTGAAGCAGGATATAGGGCCATGGCTTCCACATATTGTGAGTTAACCTAATTGAGGTACATTCTTAATGATTTGCACATATTGCATCTAATCCAATTTTTCATGAGTGAATGAAGCATATCGAGATTGATTGTCATTTAATTAGAGAAAAGATACAAGAGAGTACTATTTAGACTGAGAGCATGTTTGAACACTACATCAACTGGCAGATTTGTTCACTAAAGCTTTGAGCAAATATCAATTTGATAATTTTATTAGCAAATTGGGTGTTACAAACATACACTTCAATTTTCGGGGAATGTTAAAGAAAGAAAGTTTACATATGTTACAAAATTAAAATCACATGTTTGGAAGTAGAATAGGCATGTCCTAGAACTATTTATTCAAGTTCTCGAACTATCATGAACCGAACCGGAACCGACGCATCAAAACCTTCAGACAGTGAAAAGGCAGAAATCTGAAGAAAAATAAATAAATAAAAATGGAGAACAGAACCTCATCCCTGATAGAAACCCCAACTACCAGCAGAGGTTGGTGTTTCAGAGACATCGAAGAGTTGAAAGTTTCGACTTATTTTCTTATTTTCTGATAAAAACCAAGCACATTATACAGCTCCAATATAATTCGTTTCACTTATTTTTGCTTATCATTTCTATGATGTATAAAGTGGGTTAGTGGGGCGATTGATAATGATCCCATACTTGTAGCAAATGAGTTGTTTTTGAAATTAATAACTATCTTTAATGTTAGGTTTCCATTCAAACAAAATGAACATATAAATATTAGAAATTAACTAATTTTCTTATGAGGTTGACCTAAATGAAATATTAAGCAAGCTCTAGGAACTGGATTGTGGGAAATCAATTAACGCATAACGTTTTAAGGAAGGAACTGCAATGATGAACCTCTTAAGCAGGGTACTGTAAATACTATTAATGTGTTGCTGTTAATGCACTGTCAATCTAGGATGCCTATCTATGCAAAACAGATATACTCAAGTCTCTTTGAGTTGCAATGCGTGAGCTTGTTTATGTACTTTCAGATATGAAAACCCAAATCTTTCGAGCAGCCAACCTACTTTAGAGGTCGTTGAAATAAACAAATGTCGTCCATTATGTCATTTTATGCTATGTAGTATGTAGAGAAAAACAAGTGTTACCTTTACTTGCTGCGATTAACACCATCTACCTATGTACTGCTTCATAGGTACACCTGGAAAACAGAGCTGCAGTTCATAATGGTATAGTATGCCTGAATCCTAAAGTGATAATTGTGTTAGGAGGTGTTGTACAGTCACTTTATGAAGAATGGCAGACTACGAGAAAGTATTCAAATCTGTCTGGTATGTCTTTGAGGCCACCCTAGAGAAATGGTGGTGAAGGTCCTCCACCATTTGAGAGGTTGCAAATCAATGCAGGCTTGCGTGGGTCTTCTCAAAACCGCATTTCTTCTTGTCAGTATTTCTTAATTTTTCTTCCCATCAATCATTTCTGAAGTTTATGCTGTCTTGTATATAGCTTAATTTATTCTGGCTCCAGCATTATGAAGGTCGCAACTAAAACAAGTGTGACAAGTAAGTGAATATGTCATGGTATATGAGCATTGTCATGACTCATGAATGACAAAAAATGGTTTCGAAGGTAGATGGTGTCAATTTTTTTTTCTAAAACCAAACTTTTTTGTGGTTTAAACTACTGGGAACGTCTACTGTGAAAAGGGGTTGCACAGATTCCTCAAGTTTGGAAATAAACAAATGTATACTGTAATTAAATAGCAAATAGATCAGCAATTGAATAAGTCTGAAAGCAGGTTGATTATCACTGTCTGGCTCCAAAAAATTGACAAAATTGATCAATCAACGTACTAGATTGATAAACTCTGTCAAGTTCCATTTATAAGGCAGTGGTACGCCTTATAGATCAGCAATAAGGATGCACATGTGTTTGATACATTTTAAGTTAGTCAAATGTGTTTGATACATTTTAAGCAACAAACCAATGAATTTAATACAATTTTAAGCTTTAGGTTGATGTTTGAAGCAATAAATTTATTTTTTTTGTCTCTTAATGTTTCTTTCAGGCCAAGTGAGTGGAAATGATAATGCTCCTCTTTGGAGGTATGTGACGAGAATAAAAAGAGCAAATGAAGGCGGGGGAAATCTTAGGTGGCGGTGTAACTTTTGTTAGAAAGAATATACGAGATCCTATACTAGATTGAAGGACCACTTGTTGGAGATAGCAGGCTGTGAGATAGCTATTTGTGCCAAAATCTCCCCCCCCCCCCCCCCCCCCCCAACCATTTAGAGAGTTGCAACAGCTTGTTGAAGAAGCTGCATTGAGAGTGGAAGGTTCAAAGATGCGAAATGTTCTTTTACCTCCTTCAATCACCTCAAGTCAAGGTAGTTACCTGGGGTTCAAGTAGTGGGGTTAGTCCATCATACAATGATCCAAGGAAAATGAGTGTCACGAATAATTTAATTGCGAATGCTTTCAATATGAGTGAGCGACAAGAGTTGGATGCTTTGATTGCAATAATGTTCTAATCAGTTGCATTGACATTCAACCTTGCAAAGAACCCATATTATCATGAGGCCTTCACCTTTGCATCGAATAAAGCGAAGTCCATTAGTGGCTACAAGCCACCTGGGTACAATGCCTTGAGGGTTTTTTTCTTCAAAATAAAAGGGGTAACATTTAGAGGTTGTTGGAGGTAACAAGGTTCACATGGGTTACCAAAGAAGCAACCATTGTTTGTGATGGGTGGACCGATGCTCAAAGGAGGCCTCTCATTAATTTCATAGTGATTAATGAGGGTGGTCCAATGTTCTTAAAGGTTGTGAATTGCGAAGAGGAGTTCAAAGACAATTTGGTTTGATCAAGGAAGTTGTACGTGAGGTTGGGCCTAGTAATGTGGTCCAAGTCATAATTGACAATGCTCTAGTTTGCAACGCTGCGGGTTTACTTGACACCCTCAGGTGTTTTGGATACCTTGTGTAGTCCACACTCTCAACCTTGTCTTGAAGAACATATGTGCTTCAAAGAACATGCCTTCAAATGAAAAAGGCTATAGTCTGTGTAACTGGATTACTGATATTGTTGAGGATAGGGTGCAGATCAAGAACTTTATCATGAACTATCCCATGAGGTTGCACATGTTTAGTGAGCATTTGAGCTTGAAGTTGTTTTCCATAGACATATTTTGCTTCAAGCATAATTATGCTCAAAAGGTTGAAAGACATTAAAAATAACCTCCAAAGTGTGGTGATTGGCAATCAGTGGGATTCCTATAGGGAAGATGATGTTGACAAAGCACGATTTGTTAAAGGAAAATTATTGGATGATTTATGATGGGACAAAATGGACTACATACTTCGTTTCATAGAGCCTATTTATTCAATGTTGTGGAGGGCTGATACAGATGAGCCTTATCTTCACTTGGTGTATGAGATGTGGGATTTTATGATTGAGAAAGTGAAGCAAGTTATTTATCGCCATGAAGGAAAGACAGATATTGAGGAGTCAGACTTTATTCAGTGGTGCATCATATATTGGTTGATCGATGGGAGAAAACAACACACCACTGCATTGTTTAGAACCATCCTTGAATCCAAGGTAACTGAAGATTTGCATTGTTTTTATTCTATTTAGTCTAGATTAGAACTTGTAGGTTATGTACATATGTTTATAATATTAATTTTTGATTGTCATTGCTTATATATAGGTATTATAGCAGAGAATGGATTGAAGGGTCTTCGAATCATGTTTTGCCACACAAAGATGTTGAGATTTCAAAGGAGAAGGATAAACGCTTGAAGAGATATTTTCCTAATATTGAGGAAAGAAGAATTATTACGACAGAGTTTGCTAAGTTTTCAATGGGGTTGGGCGAGTTTGGAAAAAGCTATGGATTACAAAATATAGCATACCTAGACTCTGACATGTGGTGGGTTTCTCATGGTGCATCTGCACCATTACTCCAAACTTTAGCTTTGAAGTTACTTGGGCAACATCGTTCTTCCTCGTATTGTGAGAGGAATTGGAGCACATATAACAACATCCACTCATTGAAAATGAACCAAATGACCCCACAACGAGCTAAAAATTTGATATATGTACTTTCTAACCTTAGTCTTTTATTAAGAAAAAAACAAGAATACAAAGAAGGTGAGGCAAGATGGTTCAGGCAACTCGAGGTGGTCGACAAGGGAGACGTTCAAGGTATAGAGGGAAGGAAAAGCAAGATGAGTCCGCGATTTTCACTTTAGATGAATGCGAGAAGCGAAAAGGAGAGGTAAAACCTCTAATACGAGTTAGTGTTCATGACATAAGCCATGACGAAGAGATTGCTCAACAGCTGCAGGAGCAATTAGATTTGGAAGAAATTTAAGTATGTGATTTACATCTTCAGTTTTCGTTGTATTAGTAACCATACTATACTATTGACAGTGTTGTATTATTCATTTGTGCTATTGTCTTATTCTTTTCTTGTTCAGCCGAAATGGGCTCATGATTCAGAGGCAGACAGGATACGAGCGAGCATGTTCAATTTCAAAAGAGTGGAAGAAGACAGGTCAAACTTTAGAGGAGAAGAAGAGGGAAGAGGTGATTTGGTTTGCTGGTGGTCCTGCATGATATTCATTGGCTATCTTTCTGCGTGTGGCAGGTACCAAGGTTCTCTCTTGTACTGTATTGAAATTTTTGTTGATTTGCATAGATAACCTTTGATCACTGGCACCTAATCTTGAGCCTGTATTTTCATATAGAGAAAAAGTTTAATGTCGTTGCTCCAAAAAATGTCTCTTCCCTTGAAGTTTACAGTCATGCACTTAACCATTCTAGTGTTGCTTCAATAATTTTTCCTCCCCTGTTTTATTAGGTAATGATATCCCATGCAATTATGACTGGTGAGATTCCTAGATGTGGCTCTTGTGCCAAAACCTAATACATCTCTGTTGTGCAAGGATATGGAATAGTAGAGCAAAAGACATGATGCAGAGATTGTTTGTGGGGAGTGAGATGGGGAGAGTGAGGTGGTGATTGAACAAGAACCCTAGAATTAGAGAGAAAAAAGAAGGGGAGAGTAAAATAGGGGAACGAGAGAAAAGCCAATAGAGAGATTCTAAATGTCGAGGGAAAGGGCGAGGAAATGAGCGAGGGAAATGACGTGGCGAGGTGAAAGCCGTTCATTTCCCTCGAGATGCGCATGAGAAAAGTTAACGCACACATCTCGAGGGAAATGAACGGCTTTCACCTCGCCACGTCATTTCCCTCGCTCGTTTCCTCGCCCTTTCCCTCGCTCGTTTCCTCGCCCTTTCCCTCGACATTTAGAATTTCTCAAGCCAATATGACTGTTGCTAAATAACACCATCATTTCTGTTGAAGGACACCACCAATTCCCTTATTTTTGAAAGGACGCCACCACATTTCTGAATGACACCCCACCTGCTGAAGGATACTATCAATATTAAAAAAAAAACCTAAACTCTATTTTTCCTCACTTCACATCTTTCCATTTCTTCTCCATCAATCACCATCGCCACCTCTCCTCTTCCTTTCACTACAATTTTTCCATCGCCACCTCCTTCTCCTACTCCCTTTTTTTTTCTTCTTCTTCTCCATCAGTCACCACCGCCACCTCCTCCATCTTCATTTTCTTATTTTCCTTCTCATCCCCTCACATCTTCTCCTCCTCCACTTTTTCTCTCTCTGTTTTTTTTCTTTTTCCTTTTTTTTTTGCCCTCGCGAAGGTTCTGACAAGTGGGGAACCTCCACTCGTAGGAACCGTCACAAAGGCAAAGGAGGAAAAAAATATGGGAGAATAAGAAGAGAGGAGAAAAAAATGAAGAAGAAGAAAAACATAGAGAAAACAAGAAGAGAAAATAAGATGAAGAAGAATAAAAAAAAAGAACAAGAACAAAGGAGAAGAGGAAGTGCAAGTGATGGTGTAGCCAGCGGTGGTAGGGCGTGGTTGTGGGGCAAGGTGGTGCTGCTCCTATGAAGAGAAAAGAGAAGATGAAGAAGGGAAGGTGGTGGAGTCCTTCAGCAGATCTAAAAAAGTGAGGTGGTGGTGTCCTTCAATGGAATTGGTGGTGTTACTTATTAATGACTAATACAGATCTGTTGAAATATGAGGGGGAATGTTGGATTTGGAATGACTCATGTTATATATACTTTCGACTCACAAATCCTTCAAAATCCACAACTTTAGCAAATCTATTAAAATCCACTACTTCTTGAATACCTCCTGATTTTGGTGGACTTTTGAAAAACATGAATTGAATACCCCTGATTTTGATGGATTTTAAAACAATCATTTAAAATTCGTATTTGAATACCCCTAGATTAACATGTATTATTTTAAATTCTTAATTGAATGCCCCTGAATTTTAATAGATTTTAAAATCTTTCACAATCCATTAAAATCCATAATTGAATACCAACCCCTTAAACAAAGGAGAAAAGGTGTAAGGAGGAGAAACCCCATGCATTCATTTACTATCTTTCTTTTAGTGCAAGGTGAGAATGGTAACGTTCTTTTGAAGAAACTTGGCCAGATTTTTTCATAAGTTCTACCTCCCCATTTCAATATGCTTGAAATAACTAGAATTTATGAGACTCCGCAAAGAACTAGAATTTATGAGACTCCGCAAAGAACCTTGGCGTATCCTTAAACCATCTTTCTATTCCTTCCAAGTCCTTTGACATGTAAATTTTTTTAAATAGATTTTGCATCTGTTATGATTCTTCAATTAGATTAATGTTAATTGGAACTTGTAATTTCCATTTTTCTTTCATACACTTACAAAAATTTCATTGCCTGTGCAACTCTTTCTCCCCGCATCCCTGCTTGACCTTCCAAGGACACTGTTGCTAAACTTGCAAGAATATAAACTGCTTGGCTACATTTGCAGTCAAGTTCAGTGTGTTTAGCCTCTCGTCAGGGTCCCTGCTGACTGCTTTGCTGGCTTCACAATGCTTGGCTAACCGGATATGTGTAGAGGCTTTCCCTGAAGCAGGGTCATTCTCATTGGCAGTTACTGAGAATTGAATTGTCTTTTCTGCAATGAATTCAATATACTATTAATTACAATCTTAATTCTTTCACTACTAATACAGTAAGCAAAGTAATCGTGGTTGCCAAAAATCTACTTTTACATATTATCGCCATGAGGCACTTAATTTCTCTTTTAAATATATATCATATAGGCTTTGACAGAGGCATTCTAGTATTTAAGACGAGCAAATTGAACTAGTTGTATTGGTGATTTTCCTGATAATTGTGGGAATTCTGATCCATGTCTTGTGATATGAACTGCTGAATGAAGAACAGAAAAATACTGGACTGAATGTAGAAATCAATCAAGAACTCTATATTGCATAAGAGACTATTCGAAATGCCTTAAATCTCCAGAGAGCTATTGCTCTTGTACAAACCAGTTTTACAAAATGAATCAATGCCTTTCCATCTCATACATCTCTCTTTATATAAGAGTTCTGCATTTGGAACAAACTCTTGCTGATTACAGACTGTCAACAACTTGCTAAACTAACTACTTGCATATATGCCACTTGCACAGTCAACTTGCTACCCCTACTTCTGACAGAATGCCACCACTTGCTGACATTGGACCACATGCTGATCTTGAATATTACAGAACATTAATATTGAATACCAATCCAAAGCACTCACATAGTATTAGATGAATCCTAACAGAACAATAAGAAACTGTCCTCTGAGCTTAAACTGATGTCCTGCTGACCCTTAGCATGTTTTACTGATCCTTTATAATCACTAGTTCACTGCAGTGTAGTCTACCTAGCAATCCCCTGTTGCCTTGCTGCTTGTACTTATGCCTCTGATACTTATGGTAGACTGGGGGTCTATCATCTTGATAATGATTTGCGCGTTAACATCCATTTTGCTTTGGGTGTAACAGTGGATGCTCCAAACCCAAGGCTGAGTAGTGATGGTACTGGATGCATTTGCATTATCTTGTCAGATGTATTCAAAGTTCAACAAAACGTTAGCTAAATCCAGACCCCAAACCCCCCCACCCACCCCATTTCCATGTCTAGGATGAGAAGACCACTTAGCTGTGCGATGAAGTAAATGCATAGTGTGAGCAGACCCGCCTGCTTTATACTGAAGTAGATTCTTTTCTAGCAGTCAATCTGAAAACACAGTTGTTGAATGATCCCGTAAAAAATCCACTTCAAAAAGCAATGCTCATTTTTTGTTTTTTTTCAGTCCATCCATCGATCCAAACGAAAGGTTGTTGATGTGCATCTTTCGCATAAATTACTTTGTCCACAGGAATCTATCTCAGGAGGCAAAAAAGTCCATAACATCAAATAATAATAACTAATGACCTGGACCAACCATTAAAACGAAATCCTATTGTCTACATATAAAAACAAGCAAAATGAAGAAAACGTGAGATTCTTCTCTTCATTATTGAATTCAACTCACTCAATCAAACAATGCCGTGTCTGTCTTCACTCCTCTGACTCTCTCAACAGAACACAACACTTTCTCTGTATCTCCACAACCAACTTGTATTCGATTCAAATTTGTGAAAATGGAGATATCTAGAATTCAACCAGCAATAGCTGTTTTGATCTCATCTGTGGTGGCCATTAACGCTTACAAGCGAAAGTCTCTGGATGCATCAGGTGCACTAGCAGGGTTTCTAGTCATATCCATCCACATCGCAGCTGGATACAGGTAAGTTCCTCTATCAAACTTCTATTTTTGAATTTGTCCAAGAATACGCTTGCTTGCTTGTGTTGACAACAGTCTGAGTGGATTGTTGAATAACAGGTTCGGAGCTGTGCTGCTTGTTTTCTTTTTCACTTCGTCTAAGCTCACCAAGATTGGAGAGGAGAAGAAGCAAAGCATAGATGTTGATTTCAAACAAGGAGGTCAAAGAAACTGGTGAGGACTCAAATCAACAAGATAACTAGGTTTCAAGGATCTATAGTCTCAATGTCATCATGTCTTCTTTACGACAATAACTAGTTTTCAAGGTTCTATAGTCTCAATGTCATCATGTCTTCTTTACGACCTTTCTTTTATTATATATTCTTTATTTTTACTATTTTACTATGGTTGAAATTCTGTTCGAAGAACACATTATCTTGTTATAAATGAATGTCATTGTGCTTAATTTGGTAGTATCCGAATGCAAAATATAATGTTATAACAAATTGGCAATAATTTATTGTCATCGGATAACTTTGTAGCTTTTTCCACTCTAGTTTGTGATTGCAAGACGATTGTGGTGATTTGGGTCTGATGCAAGAAATGTACAAGGATAATTGTATTTCGTTCATGCCAATAAAGACTTCCTGTTTGTCATGCTAATTTGATTTCCAACGTAAAAACTTGGAATGTTGTTCTTTTCATAATGGAGCCATTGAGCAAATGTTGAGCTCAACCCTGAGATACCAACAGGAAAATCTTCTGACAAACTCATTGGTTTGCTAAAAAATTATGTGTTGTGCTAACACTCCTTAGAGCCTTGGCATTTCATTTATTGAGCTGCCTCTTAACCCTTTTTGTCTTGTTTCTAATCAAAAAATTGTATTCTTTAATTTGATTTGAATCCAACTGTTGAGACAATTGAAAACGCGTTTTCTTTTATGGTTCATATTCCAGATTAGGTTCATAGACGAGTAATCATATGAACCAGGTTGTAGACATAGACGAGTAATCAACCCTGATTCAGATCAACACTTTTTTTTGTATATGCTATCTTTAGTCCTCTGAATTTCGGAATATGTTGAAGATAATTAACCCAAAGTCGAATTACTTTCTGAGTTCAAATTTGTATTTGGCATCTTTACATATTAAGACATCCCAAGCTTGTAGAACATAAATGCTTTCTGAATCTCAGCTCCATCATTGTGATAAAAATTGCAGTAACCATTTTCTTGCAGGATACAAGTCTTGGCTAACAGTGGCATTGCAACAGTTTTGGTTGTGATTGCGTGGATCTTGTCGAGGTGGCAAGACAAATGTTTGGACTCCAATGAATCAACAATTATGACATGCCTTCTTGGTGGTATTATTGGACACTATGGATGCTGCAACGGAGACACCTGGTCGTCAGAGATTGGGGTGCTTAGTGATTCTCAGCCTCGACTTATAACAACCTTCAAGGTACACATCTGTCTTTTCATTATGTATCCAAAAAGTTTTTACCTATTATCTCTTCATCCCACTCCCCATTGAAGAGTGGTTTATATCATAATCAAGTAATCAACTACCCTTTTGAAGTCACTTCTGTACTCCGGGTAATTGTTTCTCTCTTTCATTAAATGTTTGATTAGCCTGTATGTTCTTCCATCTATTGCTATGTGCTTGTGATCATGATTATGTTTTATCTTGATAGGAATCAAGTAGTTAATTATCCGATACAAAAAAAAAAAATCAAATAAACTGAGGATTGTGTTTACAAGCTTTAAACTTGATCCTTCACATACCGTTGCATTTAAGGCCTTCTTGATTTATGAGCATCTGTCCATAGAATTGTCTAATAAATACATAATCTTGAACAATTTGTTGACAAATACATCATCAGAATAATTTTTAATACTATGTTCTCTATACAGAAGCCATCATGTGTTAATTGCTCATGTTTTTATTTGTATTTTTTATGAAGCGAGAATCAAATTCTTGACTCAAGGGATATGTTTGCTCTAGCTATCTTAAACGATCATTTTGACAATTGAACCCGTCCAATTGGCATGTTGTGTTATGTGGTAGAAAATACGCTAGACATACTAGAGGAAGGGTTTGAGTGGAACTGGTGTCTGAAAGTCCGAACTATTAACCGGAGCCCTGTCTTGTTAAAATTATCTTCTAAGACCTCTTTGAACAATTAACAAGAAAGCGAGATACATAACCTCTTTGAACTATTAACAAGAAAGCTAAATGTATTATGTCAATGTTTTGTACTTGAAGCATTATCTTTTCCAAGTTGCAAATGTTCAACTGCTGTACACCTTGACTGGGTTTGAAGTAAATGTGTTCATTTGCGTTATGCTTCATCCAGTTCCTATACTAGAACTTATGTATAAACTTATGGTGAATGAAATAAAATTGGTACTTTAACATGTTGAAACTGTGTCATCTGACCATATAACCCGTAATTCTTATTAGCCAGTTCGGAAGGGAACAAATGGTGGAGTGACAAAAATTGGACTCCTAGCTGCTGCAGCAGCAGGCACTCTCATTGGTGCATCATTTTATATATTTGGATTACTTACAACAAAATGCCCTGATGTAGCTTTCAAGCAAATATTGGTAATACCCCTCGGCACAATGGCTGGACTTGGTGGGAGTCTGATAGACTCTCTGTTGGGAGCCACATTGCAATTCAGCGGATTCTGCACAGTTAGAAACAAGGTAAACACAACTGAAGTCGCCTATATGTTATGTAAGTTAAGCAGTCAACATGAACAATTGGACCATCATCCGATTTTGGATGCACCATCTTTTGAGCTATTCATGCTTACGAGTATTGGTGGTAAATTCATAGCCTTCCTGTTCTATATTTTGTAAGATTTATTAAGGCGAAAACTAAGACAAACAACAGCACTGAAGCTGTTGGACATGGAAGATATCCTTACCAGGCTACCAGCAAGTACCGGTGTTTTAAAGTATTTTGTATATTTTCAGGTTTAATGTTCACAAATCCAAAATTAATTTTGTATTGCTTTCGCAGGTTGTTGGAAAGCCAGGGCCAACTGTGAAGAAGATCTCAGGTTTGAGCATACTCGACAACAATGCTGTCAACCTCGTGTCAATTTTGCTAACCACACTGCTGACTGCCATTGCTGTTTGTACATCTTCTGATTACTACAGTTTCTACAAGTCATCTCTTTGGTTGATTATGAACTCATAAACTCTGCATCCCTTATTATACTCAAGTGCCTGTAATGAACACAATGCTGATGGAAATTAATACTTGGACCAACTCTAATAGATTTTGTATCAATCCTTTATACTTCTTTTTTTCTGAAATTATAGTAAGGTTTGGATGCTATTAGAAAAGGGGAAAAATGAGTTTGCAGACAACAATGCTACCAGATAGGCCGAGGGGTCGTGCCAAATTAAACAAAACTTTACACTCTTATGTTTTTCTAATCCAATCTTCAGAAATTCTTAAATCTGGATACCAGATAGGTTGATGTACTCTTATGCGTTTGATTTAATGATAAGGTCAGGGAAGCCTCAAAACCCCAATTTGCCTTTCAAAAAAAAAAAATATCTGGATACTGAGACTTTGAAAGCCAAAAAGATCAATGAGTCTATTTATGTTAACTTTTAAAATAAACTATCTTGAGAAATATTATCAAGATCAAGTAATATTCGGGTTAAAATATTCGGATTCTTTTGAATAAGTCCACCAACAACAATAATATTAAAAAATAAAAAATAAAAGTAAAAAAGAGAGAGAGACACACACATTGACTTTCAATTGCTCTAAATTTTATATCAAGGTATCTTTGATTCTTATTTTATATTTCTTGAAGCCTATAAAAATAGTTTGCAAGGGAAAAAAGCTTTATTCGATGATGTGTGGTGAAAGATCACAACCTTCATATACGCTCATCTCCCTTTCATTTTCATTTAGACTTTGAAATAAAAACCTTCAGTAAAAAAATAGTACAAGCAAAGGCCAGAGTGAAATCAAGAACACATAATTTGAAGGTATAAAATATTTTAAGGGAGTGGACATCATGGAAATTTTACAACAACATGGTCATCTTCTCTTGTCACTTGTTTTCTATACAATTCTGCTATCTTTGTAATCAAACACAACCTTAAAATATAAGAAATCTACCAAGCTAACATGACTAATAAAAGGACATTTGATGCGAAAATTCTGCTACTAGTGATGTGAAGTATATGTCTGCGTACTCTGTGGTTCTCCTTTAAAGACTGAAATATATTTCGTGTCGACCACTACCACCACCACCACATAGTATATACTTCGCTACTATCCAAAAACTAAGTCATGATAGCTACATGTAAACAAACATATATACAAACAAATACACAATTTACAAAAAATAATTATATAGCAAGCAAGATAAACATCATCAATTCATTTAAGAAAATTAATAAGCTAAATAATTATTCAACGTGAGGTGAAAACTAGTAATATCATAATCCAAGACATGATAGAAATAACAAGTAAATTAACCAAAGCTCGCAGCAAGCAATAACATCAACAACTAATTAACCAGTTATTCTTCTGACTTCATGGCCATCTATCTATGTGCAGCAGCAACAGATTGTTTCAAGCAACACTCGCAGGTCTCGAAACAGCAGAAGCAACAACACGCTGCGAACAAACTGCACAAAAACACTCAGACATACTCAGACATATACATATTCATGAATATCATTTAAATAGACATAATATTAGTCAGTAAAAAAAAAAAAAAAAAAACATACCAAGCATACAAGCAACCTTTCTCTTCTTTACGACGTTGGACATGGTCGAAGTAAGACATCTCTTGGGCTGAGGGTGCTCCGTCTTGATACATCTTTGATGATATATTCTCTCTGTCTCTCTTAATAACAAAATCAAAGGAAGAAGAAGATAGACTATTTGCTTTACTTTCTGAAGCTCCTTTTTATAGGCTGGCTTAAATGGATTCCCAGTAGGTAGGTGACATCGCTGTATTTTAGCTTAAATGGACATTTAATATGTCATTTTCTTGACTTATCTGTTACACGATTCATGGTTTTCTTAGTGTCTAAGTTTATCCACATTTTTTTCCGCAAAGATTAAGTGAAAAAAAATAGTTGAAATGAAACATTAAAAAAAATTACTGCATGATAATTATGTTATCGCGAATGAGACACCCTCAACTAGATTGCATTGAGGGCAGAGTGCTCACTCGAGCTATAATTAATAAGGAGCAATGTTCTAAAAAGCGTTAAGCAGTGGACGGACAGTGAGCAGGTGTCTAACACATACGGGCCTAGGCGGTCTTAGGTTGTGTATTATAACTTTAGTAATTTACAAAAGTTAAGCATAATACTTTATCAATTGCATCCAATTTAATGCCAAGATACATATGTGATATTTAAAAACATGAACAAAATTTATTAAAATTCAAATGATTGAAATTGGTCATGATGAGTACTTTATACAAAGTTGAATTTATTAACAAACATCCAAACCTACTTTTATTTTCCTGTAGATCCTTTGAGAATTTCATTAAGTAATTATCATTTGCTACATTTAGACATATACTAAATAAAAAATAATTAAATTTTTTATTTCTAAAAAGGAGGAAAGAAAAATAAAATAAGAACACAATCAGCCTTATTAAAAAAAATTAAAAACTCGCCCAGACCCCCCCTATACTACTGCCTAGAACCCGCCCAGCCATTAATCTGAACTTTTTTCCTACCTTCTAGCGCCGATTTTTAGAACATCGATAAGGAGTTAGTACTTTAAAATCCACGGTTCTTCAAGATTTTCCAATTCGTCTTAGAAAGAAATTTAAATCCTCGGTTCTAATTATTGTCTATTTATTTTTTGAAGATTTTGTAGCTTCAATTTTTTAAAGTACGTTTGATTATATTCCAAAATCTATTCTCCAAAATAGTTTTCTCTTTATTGTACTAAAAGGTATCATCTCGCCCGGCTCTAATTGACATTAGAGTCAAGTCTTATATACATTCCCAGGTAAGTTACATATAATAAATTTATTGATTAATAGCCAGGGCAGGTAGATTTTCTAGCTGGCATTTGAATTAGCTGCATCGAATTGCAAAATCTTGAAATTATTCTAGTTTTAGGAATAAAGTCTATTGATTCTTTTTGTTCCTACATATATGGATGAGTTGTTCTAGGCGGCGAGGAAACCAGCTAGGAAACGGGCGAGGGAGGGGGGTTTGACCCTCATCTCCCTAGAGATTCACACTGACGCACATTTCGAGGGAGATGGACGGTCACACGCCCCCTCCCTTGCCCATTTCCTTGCCATTTAGAATCACGGTATATGGATAGTTCAATTTTTTGAAAAGTCATTGTTTCTTATTACTTGAAAATGAACTCTAACACAATCTGTGTTATACAAATGTAGTGTGGAAATAATGAAAATGAGTTGTGAGAGAAGGTAAGGATTTGATATCAGAGTTGTTGGAAGTTTGTAGGGACTAAATGATGGAGATGGTAATAGTATTAGCTGTGAAACATTTTTTTTAAATAGAATTGTAGGGTTCCACTTTTATAAATAAATGTGATGAACATGGAAGATGCCTCAAGGAAAAATAATTTTAATCTGTGGGACCTAAGCTATCGTGGCAAACATGGATAAGACTTGCTTTACTTTTTTTATTTTTTCTCTCTGGCTCCATTCATCAGAGACTGACTTGAACTGCAAACCACTTTATTCAAGGCTATGTCGGTTCAAAACAAAAAACTTTGTAGATGATGTAATTGATCGATTGCCACCAAGGGTATGTTTATCCAAGTCTGAGAGGAGGCCTCGAGATCGGTTTCATTAAAATGGTTTTAATTTTTATGTCTATTTTTAATGCAACCAAACATACTTTTAAAACATAGGAATTGAATTATTTAACGTAAGGAAAATGTGTGTTTCTCGCGGCATTTGAATGTCGCCTTCAACCAAATACCTCCCCAACACTTTTTTCCTTCTAATGAATGATGGAATACTGAAGATGTTTACAAACTTGGTGTCCTAGAATAATTTTTTTTTATTTGCTCATCTTTCATTTCGAAACAAACATATTCTAGGAAGAATAGTATTATTATCGTCGTGACTTACGAGTGATGTATTGTATAGGACTCAAAATACAAGTAGTCTTTGAACAAATATCACACTTCTTCAGCTTGACTACCATCCATCCTTCTTGGTTGTTAGTATTGACTTCCAACTAATAGCCTGTTGTTCTTTTTAAGGCAAAATATGTCTAGCAGGGTGAACTCCAGCTTAATTGAATGTATCAGATGTATCACTCTTGTGCGAGAATTAACGGTGAATTGTACAAGGTCACGATCTGATCACAAGTCAAGTATCATTCGCATCAATAAACTCAACAAACAGCCCCGGGAACTTGCATTTGCTTGAAACTCTGAATCTCCAACTTAAGGCTCAGTTACAATGTTTTGCAAGGGAATGTGGAAATCATAAATTGATGGAGTGAAATCAGTACTTAGTACAGAACAAAACAAATGTAACAAATGCGAAAGCTTTCTATCCAACTCCCTAACGGTCAACCTGATCTCAGAGTTACAGTTGAACAACAACACCTTAAGATGGAAAATGGGTTTGCATCCCATGATCTCAATGATACAACAAGGTCCTTCCATCTCAACCTCCTACACAACACAAGCACTCCAGCCATGGAAAATATACGACCTTCAAATAACACTTGTTCAGTCGACATTGGCATCATTCCAAATCATTCAGTGAAAACATCATTCAACCAAAGACTAGCAACTGACAGAGGTGGCTGCTGGTGTTACGAGAACTGCAGTATTACCAGTTACTGGCTGAGTACCAGCAGCGATCTCCACACGCTCCCATATCTCTCTCCTTTTTTCAGCTTCTGACCTTAGTTTCACTTCTTCCTCTTCAAACTTCCCTTGGCATGATAAGACTAGTTCATTATCCATCTCAGAAAACATTTTCTTCATGTTTACAGTCAAGTTGAGAACCGCTTGGTTCCAGTGGCTCCTGGTATTCCTCTCCAGGGCAGGGAAAATCAGAGGTAGGATCACTTGCCGATTTTGCGCTATGAGGCTGACAATGTTATCATTGTTCCAGAGGAAGAGTGCCCGCTCAGCAACCTGAACAACAAATCAAACATACAAATACCCAGTTATTTCTCTATTTTGCTTATTCAATTACTTATCCATGACCGGCCATGGGAGGGGTTGAGGTGCATTCATTATAAGTAACATACAGATACAGTATACTTGAAAAGATTTGTTAGACCAATCAGATAATATTTTATTTTTGGGGGAGGTTATAAAGGGGGATAGGTGCATTCTTCAAGACACTGGTTAAAAGCGATTTTACAGAAACCTCCGAGAAAGGAAGCAACTTCGATGACTACAGACCTACCGTGGAATCAGAGTCTCTACCTAGAAGATCCAAGAGCTATATTGCTACTAGCACGTGCAGGAGGCAGTAACTTAAACATCATGTATCCTCAATATGTTCCCCAGTTATTCCCAAAGTAAGTTCTATTTAACATAATTATCAGAAACCCAAGTGCCTAAATAACCCTCGTGTAGATATTTACTACGCACCTTTTTGCTCAGAGAAACACAAACACGAGTATTGCAATAACCCTGAAAGCTGAAGTTATAAAGAAGCTTATTTTTGTTTCAGGTGAGTTGAATATGAGCAATCCCAAAATACCCAATATATTCCCCAGATGAAATATGAACTTCTTTGAACCATTTCTGGTTGCAGAAAATGAAAATCAATTAATGGCACCACACCAACACCAATAAAATGTAAATATCGTGGGGAATTTTCATCATCTAAATCAGTCTGGAAGGGGCAAAGAATAGCAATTTGCACTATGCAAGTTAAAAGCATAATAAATAACTTAAGCACCTATCATTGTCTAATGAATCTCTGAAGCACCACCGCTTCCGGCCGAGGATCTTCCCTAAAGGTTTCTGGTCAGTAACTGAAGCACCTTGCATTCAAATAAATAAATTAAACTATATATATAAACAATATATTCTTCTGTAAGAACTAATGCCTAACAACAGATCCCCATTTCCCTTTTCTTATAAGAACTCATTGCGCGCATGCGTGAGAGAGAGAGAGACAGGAACACAACAAAAGATCCAAAAGAACGAGAAAGAAAAGAAAACTTCTCAAGGAGAGAAGGAGATTGATAGAAGGAAAGCCATCAAGGTCTGGATGGAAACCCCCAAACACTAGTAAAGTAAAAATCATCCATCACTCTAAATCATTTACCAACTCAATCACATCATCAAGCACTCTCATCACACACAGTACTACAATCATTTTTCATTGGAAGTAAATGGTGAACGCTGAAACAAATCATAATCAGTCAGATCCAAATCACTGAGACCTCTAGGTAGGCCCTACATCCACAAAATTCTCAACCTGCCGATAGCTAAGGTCACAACTTTTCAATTGCATTTCCTTTCCTCTAGGTTATAACCCGAACAGGACGGCTTCATTAAGAAAGTTCACTTTAACCTTCTCAGCCTGAGTTCTGTTCCGACCAGTTCCCTTTCAAATAACTCCCGGCACAAGAGATTCAGATAGGCCCCCAACACCTTTCGGCCCAACAAAAACTCACCTCTTTCATCATGTAAAATAACCCTACGACTGGCACAAACTCCGTTTAACCAACTATAACTATCTACTTCAACTTACAGCTAAACCAAATCCATTGTACATCAACGACCTTTTTGCTACATATCAAAAAGAAAGTAAGACACTTAAAAAAAATAAAAAATTGATAGGTTTAGCAGAAGTTTACAAACCAAAACATAATTGTAACAAATTTGAATAAATTCTCAAAACTCTAAACTAACTAATTACAACTTTTTATTATGCTTGTTAAAATAAAAGAAAACCTAAACCTAATTCCTAATTTGACTCGAACTCCTAGTTGGGCCTTAACATGGATCGATCTAATTATTAATTAATAATAATAAATATGTATAACCCAATATTACATCATTCACCCCCGCTTTGAAAAGCTCGTCCTCAAACTTTGAGGATGATATTTTCGAAAAACAAACGAAAAAACTCGCCCTCTAACTCTTCTTTTATCATTGTTGTACTACAAACATCAAATAAAAATTTGGCCACCCAACATTGGGTCCAACATGAATCTTCAGCTCAAGGGACATCCAACTCAAAAATTAGGGCTGAAAACCGAACCAACTTAGGTCGGTTTTAAAATTTTCAAACCGAACCAACCATTAACAAAACCGATCTGACACCGAACCGATTCTAATTTATTTAAACCGTAATCGAACCGACTAAAATTGAATCAAAACCGAAATAAAACCAAATCGACCGACTATTTTAAACATATTGTATTATTTATATATAAAATATATATTATTTATTATATATATTCGGTCGGTTCAGTTTGGTTGGTTAAAATCACATAGAAATTGAAAACCGAACCAACCACTTCGATTTTGAATTTTTTAAAACCGAAATCGATCTGAACCGAATTTAAACCAAACCAATCGATTCGGTTTAGATTGGTTTGATTGGTTTAATCGGTTTGATCGGTTTTTTGTTCAGCCCTATCAAAAATTGAAAGATTTCAAGGGAAATTTTCTACTCAAAATTCACCATAAATTTGCACTAAATTGGGTCATAACACTTAGTCAAGTTCATCGTACGAGTTTTTCTTATAGTGATCAATAACTTTGAATGAGAATCACTATTTTCAAAAAGACATGGTCATGTACAAGGTCATTTTTTGTGATGGATAATCACCTAATCTTTATTAGAGGAATACTAAAAAAAGGTATGGTGGTACAAACAAGTGGTTGGGGTGCAAATAAGCCAACCCAAATTGAGTCTCACGGTCTGACCCTGGTTGATCTTCTTCACGTGAATTGGAAGGAACGGTGCGATGAACCCTGAGACGAACCCAACTGTTGTGAGCTTGAGAAGTTGGTTGAAAGTGAGTTCCTCAATATTGGGTACAGTGAGGTCTAGCTGGCGAAGACGCAGTTTAACGAGCAGTTGATTGTTGGGTTGTTTGACGCAACACAGTGTTTTGTTTGCCGAGATTGTTGTTGTTCATGGGTCGATTAAGATAAGACTGCTCCTTTTCCGTTATCAAGTTCTTTTTCACGAAATTTGTCTTTCATATCTCTTCTTCCTCTTGGTGGGATTTTAGGGCTTTCAACCAAAATTTTGTTGATTTCCTGATTTTCAACAAAAAATTTGTTGAGTTCTTGATTTCGAACAAAATCATGGAATTTCGAGTGGCAAATCGCAATTCTCGCTTGAAGACCAGGGGAAATTATGATTGTTCTCTACAACCACCCCTTTCTTGCAAATTTCTTCTATCTTCTAATTTTCTTTAACGTAAAAAATTGCAAAATTTTTGTGATGTGTTTCAGCCTCACAACGCAATGACTTGCGAATAACCTATACCCTTCGTACACATCAAACATGGGTGATTTCTCCCAACTGTGACTTTTCGCAACATCTTTTCTAAGATTTTACCCACTCTAATACCAAAATTGATAGGTTCAACGAAAGCTTATAAACCAAAACTTGATAGACAAAGTTTCATAACTTGAATAAATTCTCAAAACTCCAAACTACTGATTAGAACTTTTATTATGCTTATTTAAATAAAAGAAAACCTAAACTTAATTCCTAACTGAACTCGTACTCCTAATTGGGGCTTTAACATGGATCAACCCAATTATTGAATAATAATAATAAATACGAATAACTCAATATTACATCAAAAAAAAAAGGATTTGCTAGTTAGGGCACACTTGGTGATACCACAGTAAGTTCTATAAACTCGTCAAATAGAGATCTAGCCAAACCAACATCAAGTTCAAGAAGTTATTCAGGGGTTGCGAAATTTAGATGCTCAGACCATGGCTGAAATTTGATGGTGTAAAAGCATGACTCGAAGGCTGATCAATTTGAGATTATGTAGGATCTGGTGATGGAAGCTTCTTAGGATTATGAATCAGGTTTTCAGCCTTTAGCTTTGGACATAACGAGGAGAAAGGGTAATAGGAGACTTGAAAAAGAAAGGAGAATGGGCAAGGGTTATGGATGGCAAAATGGAGGGGGGAGATGTATAGTTAACTGCCATAGGAATGCCTTGAGAAGTAATTAGCATGTGGTTCTTATTCATAATGTCTCGACTCCATTGTACATGTTCTTCTCTGTGTTCAATGACTTTTTACAAATTTGGTATCCTTTCAATTTTCATGGAAAAATAAAATCTTATGACCACAGTGAAACAACAAAGAAAATCCTCATATATTTCCAGTGATCTTTTTGCTTCAAATATTTCTCTGCAGACTAAAACTCATTTATCTCCTACTTAAGTTTACTCGTCAATGAAAATCAGAAACAAAACTTAACTAGGTCGATATATCAAGAGGATTGGACCGCCGAAAGAACAGCTGGCACAAGGCTCCAGATTCCAGGAACTGATTGCCTGTCTTGCATTTTACCTTTTTATTTATTTGAAAAACTTTAGGCCAGTAAGTTTTGCAATGTTCTTTACAAATCATATCAAATGTCCACCAAATCAAAGGTGCTTTTATTCTTTGGTTTTTTTTCTAAAGGAAATATCTCAGATAATAAACGCTCTTAGCAGGAAATGTTCAACAGCATCAAACGATACAAAAACAAAGGAGGCTGACATCACCAAAATTGATTTTGGAAAGAAATGGGACTTCATTAAAGACTCTCACATTAGATCAGCAACAAAGGTAAATGACTAGATTGTTATAGCATCATCAGATCCAGGATTCTTATTATTTCTACTCCAAGAGTAAATTATCAGATTCAGCAATCTTATGATGGTAAGACTTAAATGCAGTGCATTACATCTTCTCACATGGACCTCTGCTTACAGAAACATAAAAGGTTTAAATGTTCCTAATCTTCTTAATCTTATGATGGTAAGACTTAAATGTAGGGCATTACATCCTCTCACAGGGACCTCCACTTACAGAAACATAAAAAGGCTAAATGTTTCTCATCTTCTTTTCGCGGATGATTGCTTACCAAGATAGTCCTTGACAAATCAAGCATTCTTTCCCATCACATCTAGACATATGAAAATCATCTCCGAGTTCAAATTTTTATATTTTATCCTTTTTAAAATTTATTTTCCTTTCTAGTTTCTACACTCCAAAAGAGAATCGATGAATGCACCTACTGAGAAACCATAGATAAAAATGAATTAAAAACTCCATAGCTATGAGAATAAATTCTTCTCTGGAGCAGGTAAAAATTCAATTCAATTCAACTAACAATGAATCTTCCCTTGCTCGCACCACGAGCAAACATGCACTACCACAAAATAGATTGACTCAATTAGCAAAAAAGTGTTCCTCCTTGTGGAGAATAACACTGACCGAAAAACACATACATCTCAAACGAATTGGGTTGTGGAAGGTGATGGACTTAACAAAAGCCTTTTAGCACGAACTAATTTCCTTCTAGAACGCAATAAACGTGGGTTAAATGTTTATCCTGTAAATACCTAAACAATCATATGTATCCAGTCTTATCAAGCTAACACGCTTATTCCCCACCCCCCCCCCCCCCCCCCCCCCACCCCCTTCTTCCCCGGTAGAAAAAATTAATAAAAATAGCTATCCATATCTTCTTCTTTTTTGGATAAACAACATAGTCATCTGTATCTTACGTTGTATCGTATCTGAGCCACATGGATATGTATCTTTCAATACACTAATCCCCGGATTTATAGTCCTTGTCCAAGTGACATGAATGAATGGAGGCTAGGCAAGAGCTCAGATATTTCACAAGTCATATAACGATGGAAGTGTTTTTTTCTGGAACTTCTTGTTTGAATCAGTCTTATTTCTTTTATATGCTTAAAATATATTTTATGATATACGATACCTTTCGATATGTGTATCTCACATTTAAGTTTGAGATATACAATACACATTTTGATAACTATGATAATCAATGGTACAGACCAGTTCAAGCAAAATACCATTTGCGCCTTTACAGACACTCAATCAAATTGAGTACTAATTCTTGGTTTATCCCAACACTAATCGTGTGCTAATTCTATCCCAGTCTCCAACCACCTCCACTTAATCACATCAAAGACAAAGTGAAAGCTAATTTCATTTCTCAACCTTGACATGGAAACTCCACCTTGTTTTCCTAAACATATCCTTGGCACCCTTTACCACATTATCACAGGAGAATCTGTTGACTTATACACTTGGACCCCATCTCATTATACACTTGGACTACATTTGCATTAGCTTGATCCCAAGCATGTACAAGTTTCCATTCCCAAAAACTAAAGTGTCCCTTATATTTCCTATGGTTATGTTCTTCTAATCCCATCGCAACTAACGGAACTCTTCAGCACACAAAATTTCGGCCCAACTAAATCTTTTGCAATTACTGCCCAAAACCATGAAAAAAAAAATCTCAATCCAGGCCATCTGGGAATGCATTCACGTACTATATGTTTGGAAGTACAATGCAACCAAAAATCACTTCATTTCAATCAACTAAAAGCCTGCAGTGACGGGATTTATCTATGGAACTCCAAAAAGGTGCAATGCAGATATTCACCATTAACTCTTTCTTATGCTGGTTACTTAGAAAAATCAAAACAACCATACCTCCTCTAAACCCACCCTTACCACATCAGAACCTTTTAGTTATCCTCAACTGTACCAAATTTTTCTTACGCTTCTCAATCTGCGAAAATCAATTAAACCAATCAATAAGAATGATGGATCCTCCTTATCTCATGATGCACTTAACATTGACGAAGAGAGTAATGGAATCCAAGCGCATCTGGACTGGAGTAAGATGCGCCATTAGTGATTCTAGTGGAAGATGTGTCATAGGCTTCAATAAGTGTATTGGAAACACCACAATAATGTTACTAGAGGCACTTCTCATCTTGAAGGCTATACACTTACTCTTGGTTCTAACACAAAACATTATTTTTCAAAATATGATTTGCAAGCTGCCTGAGCTTTCGGTAATAAGGAAATGAAATGATAAAGTGACAGATCTACTAACTAATTAGGACTTGGGAGCTCCAAGAGGCTCAATTTTCAGCGGGTCAAGCTTATGAAAATTTCCATGGAAGTGAGTCCAATCGATGATCATCTTGCTTCCATCAAAGTCTCAGGTGATAGCAGTAGGCACCGAATCAAATAACATAACTTCTGTGACCGTGGTAAATCATCACTCCAACTACCAATTTCCATGCAATAACAAATCTTTCACCCTGTTTATGATGAGTGACGTGTTTCAAATGATCAGACGATAATGTCAACTATAAAAGCAAGGAGGGAACCAAAGAGAGAGCAAACTGGAGGCAATGCCGCCATAAGAACTAATTGCGGCAAAAAGTTTAGAGCTCCCTAATTTGTAAGAGGAAACATGGTTTTCTCTTGTGTTCTCCCAAACACAACTTAAGAGGCACGAGAATTTAGTTTAAAAAGTTAAAATACAATTTTTAAAAAAAATAAAAGAAAAAAAAAATCAAAAGGGCAAAAAAAGGTAACTCCACTCGCAACTTTGATACTAAATGGGAATTTCAGAAACAAGTATGATGACAAAAAACATTGATCATAAAAGTTTAGAACTGAAATGCTACTATAATGATCAACCACCTTAGTCAATAATAATAGTGTGTGTCATAATGATGAAGGTCTTTGACAAAAAGTAAAACGGCATTGATGACAATCATTATATAAAACATTTGAAAAGTATACTAAATGCTCCTGTAGTATAATTTACCAAAGGAAGGAGTAATGAACGAAAGAAATAAAGGTAAAAAGCATAAGTTATAAAGTGGGTTTAATCACAACGCACACACATAGAGACAAAGCTTTACAAGAATTGATAATATGAACATACAAAACAAAAGAAACAACAAGAAAGATCAAATAAATCACCTGGAAATGAAAGCTATTGAGACAGCAAGCGATTCGCCGGAATAATGGAATCATAATCTTTTGAAATTCCGCCATACTAGTTGCTTCTAAGACCTCTTCCAATTCGCCCAGGAACATGACCTCCTTCTGACTATTCGTTACTGGCCAATACTTCAATAACCCATTTATCACAGAACTAGACAACTTTGGCTCCTTCTCTAGAAACTGTGTTATGCAAAACGACAATTGCTGAATGTAAGAACCTACAGATTTTGGTTTGTGCAGAGGAATCAGAGCCTTCCACAAGAAGATCTTGTGTTCCTCCTTCAATGGCAATGCAAATCCACTTATCACACTCCCGAAAATCTCCAAAAGCTCAGCTATTCCATTATGCCGTTCGGTCTCAAAGACAAAACGATAAAAGATGTTACTTACAGCCTTCCGGATGAAAGGTCTGTGAACCATGAATTTTCCATAAACTCTATGCAGAATTGTTTTCAAGCAGTCTCTTTCTCTCGGATCCTCAGAATCAAAGAGATCAAGCAATCTCAATATAAAGGAATGATCAATGTACTTTTTCGCCACCTTTGCATCAAGGGAGCTAGAAGTAATAAACCTAAGGAGCAACTCATACACGATTTGCAAATGTGACCAAGCTGGATCAAACATTGGTTCATCATCTTCAGTTTCACCACCACCAGAATTGGATCGATAATTAGGAGGGAAAACACGAAATAAATTAACAGCTGACATTTTACAAATTGCAGCAATCACAGGTTCAGTAAACTTAGCCGATCCAGAAGCAACAAACTCTACAAGCTCACTTAAAGTTTGGCGTTTCAGATCTTTCTCTACACCGTTCTTATTCGGATCATTAAAGTCGAACACAACGCAACATAGATTCAACTTACTAACCAACAAATTCTGCTTCTCCGGATTCGCAACATCTTTGAACGACAACAGCGGCTCAATTCCAGCTACAACACTAGCTGGAAAAACCGCCGAAGACATTCTTTTCACAGAATTCGCTCGGTTAGGCATAATCGTTCCACTGCTTGTGCGTTGGATCCCGTTGCCGGATCCAACCACATTATTGCTAGAATTACTTCCAGCTGAATCTCCAGAATCCGATTTCGAACTCTTCCGTGGAAGTCTGCTAAGAATTTGTTTAAGCATGGCAGGCAATCTTGTGTAAAGATCTCTCAGGACATTTATATGTTATATAAGTTCAATAAATATCAACTCAGCTTCTCACTATTAACCATAACTCCAAAGTTCATCTCAAAAACGCTTAAAAATAAACAAATCTAAACCTAGATCTCGTTCGTATTCACAAAATTTGAAAGATTAAACCCTAGATCTGTGACGTACACAACAACAGGACAGGACAGGAAAGAGATAACAAGTTCGCTCCAAGTTCTCCTAAGCGTCACAAAAATCTTACAGAATGAACTCCGATAGAGAGACAAAGAAGATGAGATTGTAATGAAGAAAACCTACTTGTTCTTCCGCCTGAATTGACGAAGAAACCCTAGAGAGAGATCTGAATCTGACTGAGGTCGATCTTTCTTTCTTTCAAGACATGTTTTGCTTGGAAGAAGAGATCAGAGACGAAGTAAAGGAGGAGCGAATGCGAAAGAAGAGGAGGAGTTATTGTTGCTCTTGAGAGGAGGTTTGGAGAAGGAGCTCATGATCTGCTCGACCAACTCCACCATTATATACGAATAAACAGAGAGATTGGAAGACACAACAACAGGGTTTTTCGATTGGAGACACGAGATGGCATTTGCAGACAATAAAATAAATAAATAAATTACTTTCTTTTTCTTTGTTGGTAGTGGTAATGTATTACGAAATAAGAAAATAATTTTAAAAGAGGGTGAAGTAAAAATTGAAATGGAAAGTGAAAGAGGACTAACGTGCGCTTATGGTGGTTACTTACTGGACAGCGGCAGATGATAAGAGATACTAAGGGTGTGTTTGGTTGCATGAAATCCTATACCATGAAAATTTATGAGGGGACCATTATATTTTAGGCTAAATTGATATATCACTTCACATCCACCATTTGATTTTGTGATCAATGGTGGAAATGAAAGGAACATGAGAATCACATGCCTTGGGGGGCCAAGAAGTGGGATTCTCATGTTATAGACTTACATTCCCACCGTTGATCACAAAATCAAATGGTGGTCAAATGGTAAATGTGGAGTTATATATCAATTTAGCCTTAAATGCAGTGGTCCCCTCATGAATTTCCATGACATAGGATTCCATGCAACCAAACACACCCTAAATTACGTTTGAGCACTACTACAGCTGCTAACCCCTGCTAAACACCAGGCTAACCTCCGTTGCACTAAAGAATTTTCGGTTACGTTCATTTCGAAGGCACCTGGAGGGAGACTACAAGTACCGGCGAGGGATGTGGTTAGTTGACACCACATGCATATCTTAGCAATGAGACATCATTTTTGCTTTTTGTTGAAATAATAGGGATTTTTTTTATTTTTTTCATCGCTAAAATTAATTAAGTCAAGGGGGAAGAAGAATCGTGTGAAGATGGATAAGAACAATAAAAGGGTCAATAATTGAAGACAAAAAGGTGTATAAAGTTCAAATAAGTAGTGTTATTTAGCCTCTTTTAATACAACTGCACTAGTATTCTTTGACAT
This sequence comes from Berberis thunbergii, assembly GCA_003290165.1. NCBI lineage: Eukaryota > Viridiplantae > Streptophyta > Magnoliopsida > Ranunculales > Berberidaceae > Berberis > Berberis thunbergii. Next base: position 26,479 of record QNQO01002926.1, on the reverse strand, counting down.
GTCAAACATCTAAACAAATTTCGAGAATCGTGTAAAGATGGACAAGAACAATAAAAGGGTATCAATAATTCGAAACAAAAAAGGAGTATAAAGTTCAAATAATTATTGTTATTTAGCCTCATTTAATACATCTGCATTAGTATTCTTTAGGCTCATTTACATGTCAAACATCTAAACAAATCTTGAACTTTAACATATGTGATGTGTAAATTTGATGTTGGTCCCTTATACTAATATTAATAATAAATGAATTTGATTTTATTTACAAATAATATTTGAGTTTGACCCTTTGACTTCAGTTAAGTTGACATGTGCCTTACATGTGAGCATTTCTCAAATACCCCATTAGGGATGGTAACAGGGCAGATTTGAACAAATCTATCCCCGCCTCGTCAGGGATAATGGATCCTCAAATTCGCCCCGTCAATCTGTTTATAAATTTATTTAAAAAACCACCTCCGCCCCACCCAAATATCTGTTAAAAAATATTTTCTTCTTTGAATCAGTTGTGAGATATTTCTCAGTTCAATCCTAAAAGCAAGTTATCCATCTTACTACAGTAAAATATACTTCATTCATTCGATCAGTAACACCGGTAAGAATCCATACAAAAAATTACAAAAAAAAAAAAAAAAAAAAATTGATCTAAAGAATCTCGGATTTGATATCAGAACTTTGATCTCAATTTTTGATCTCAGATCTCAAATCTTTCTTGCAGCTAGCTTAATGGAAAGGCGGGGAAGGGAAGGGAGAGGGAGGCGATCGGGATGGGTGTGGTTCTTTCAAAGCAGAGAGATGGAGAGGAGACAAATATGAGAGTAAAATTGTAAAAGAGAAGGAGAAGAAGGAGATAATGCCACAATGACCATGGCCCGACTGTGAGAGCTTCGAGTATCCGTGAGAAGGAAAAGAAGGAGATGACCCTTCGCTGTGAAAGGCGACTGTGAGACCTATTCGAATGAGACTGTGAGAATGACTGAATGAGATTATGAAAATGTGAGATGAGGGTTTATTTCCCATTTATAGTTCAAGGGTATTGTAGTAATTTAACCGGTTAAACGGATATCCGTGGAGCGAATATGGCCAAATCCGTATCTGCCCCAAATAATAAACCAAAACAGTTTAGATATCCGTATCCGCCCCAACCTCCATACACCATTAACCAAATCCGTCATAAACGGGGCGGATATTCGTGAAAATCCACCCCATTGCCATCCCTATACCCCATCTCATCAAACATCTATTTTATAAATCAGAATGGTGTTTAAAGGAATTTGACGAAAAAACAAAACAAAAAAAGCTAGGATTGGAAGTTGAAAATTAGGTTGAGAGTTGAAATTCATTTCCTATAATGGCATGTTTGCGAACATAACACAACTATAAGGACAAAGAAAATGAAAAACGATGAAAAAAATTAGTGGAATCTACATGCGAAGGGGAGATAAAATTTTGTTAGTTTTTTCTCAAAATTAAAATTTTCATAATTATTTACATGGTTGTTGAATTTTGGCTCCCTGTTTACATGCAGCCGTTTTTCGCTCATTGTTTTGACCTTGACATGCAAACTTGCTGACTTGCACAAGGAATGCACATGAGCCACATATCACCATTGTCGTAGCCGATGACACTCCAATGCTAAAGTCAGACAGTGATCTGAGGAAGGTGTAATGCTATAAATAGGGAATTTGTAGCGTACCTTAGCTTACCAATCTTATGTCTTATTTATAGTGTTGGAGTCCTGGTTCAACCAAACCATCGAATGCGTAGTTTAGGGAAAAAGATCTTCGTTGAGATATTTCTCTAATTAGGAGGCGTGTTGTGGAGAAGAGTTTCTTTGTTAGCCTTGTATTCCTAGATACGCGAGAGATAATTCTCATTCCGAGAATAGTCTATAGATAGACGTCTCCATGTGTGACATATACTTTGGAATTTGCTTCCTAATTGGAAACAAATAGTTGTTTTAATTACCCGTCATTTGCCTTAGCAGGGCTTACGGGTATTTAGGATAGCTGTGAGACACGTGGGCTTAGCAGGCTGTAAGAATACGAGTCCGTCAAGCATTGGGAAGGTTTAAAACCGCTTGAGTGAGTGCCTGCAGAATTATAGTGGGGCAATTAGCCACCCAATCATAAGAGAAAACCCTTTTTCTTTTTATTCTTCTTTTCTATGCCTTTTTTTTGTGTTCTTTGTTCTTCAGTGGCGAGCACGCTCTCTGATCGAGCTTCGCAGCCGATCCCATCGCCCCAAACTTATTCCTTTCAACTTCCTCTCTCGTCCCTCTCCTTCTCGTTTGATTTCATCGCCAAAAGACAGAGATGGATGTCTGCCAAGATGGAGCAGCCGATTGGGGCTAACTTGTTGGCGGTCCATTGTGTGGGAAAAATCGCGGGCGAGAGGGATGGGACGATGGTGTTGGCTATGAAGTGTATTACGTGGATCGATTGCACAATCCCTTGCAATTTGCAATTTCAGTGAGTTTTCTTTCACAAATTTATTTGATTCTATTGTGTTTGTGTATTGTTTAGATTCGAATTCGACTATTGAAATTTGTGTAATTTTGCAATCAACTGTTTATTTATTCGTGTGGTTGCATTGTATTGAATTGGTTCAAATACATTGGAAGAAAGAAGAGATAAGAGAACAAAGTGTTCTCCTTTCCATATACCCACCCACATGAAGCCCAACAGATAGTTAAGAATGAAATAAAGAGAGAGATTCTCTCTCTGGTCCATAACATAAAGTGAACTAGAAAGAAGAAGAGAGAAATGTGAGTGGAAAAGAAAAAATAAAAAAAATAATGGGAGAGCAAAAAACTTGAGGGCAGTAACTGCCCATGGGTTACACAAATTCGGGTTCGGGTTGTTGTATGTTGTTTTTCTTTTTTGAGTTTCAACTGGGTTTTTGCGCAAGTATAGTGTCATGTCATATATCAAAAAAAATTCTCTTTGAGTCTAGTTTCTAAAGGATTTTTCGGTATGACAATCTGAGTTTTGTACAGGAACATATAATCATTTTAGTGACAAGAGGTAAATTTGCCGAAGGCTGACTGATGACATGTTTTCGTTTGTAAAATTTGTATTGTTCCGAGCATAATCATGGGGTATGCCTTGTATAGTTGGAAACTTTTTTGTATCTACTTTCTATAGCCCCAAACGGTGTCCAATTTGACGTTCTAATGTGAGAGTTATGTACATTTGAGTGATGACCGATCAAACTATCTAGTTAGGACATCATGTTCATTTTGGTATTGTTGGTGGGGTTATTTACTTGACTGATTTGGGACTGAAATGTGGTTGTTAGGAACTGTCTTGGGTTGCATTTGATGTAAAAGAAATGCATTTGATGTAAAAGAAAAGATGGATATTTTAATCATTTGTAAAGCCAGCTAGTAATACAATTGTCATTCTTGCTATTCTAAAAGTGGAGGTGTTGAGGTCTTGTCAGATGTGCTTATAGGTAGTCTGAGCCTTATGGGTTCATTGAGTTTAGTTTTCTTATTAATATTTAATTATGTATAGGCATGATTGAGGTTCAATAGAAGAGTTAAGGGTCTAATTTTTGGGTTTGTGTCTTTGTGATTGTTAATGTAAAAAATGTGTGAACTGTACACCGTCGATTTATGAGTTCTTCTGATCTTCTTTAGAAAAAAATAAAATAAGTTTTTATGTTTTGTTATTTGTTGTCTATAATTGATGCTTATGGCGATCATGATGGAAGAATTGGGTTATTTGATAGTTTATTTAGTTAGCGTTTTATTTATGCAACTATTTTTCAGTGATTATGGAAAAGTGTCATGAATTGAGGGTTTGGGGTTGGCTTATTTTGAATGATTTTTACATGGTAAGTTCAGTTTGTTTAGTTTAGTGAGTGAGTTTATGATCTTAGGGAGATTACTTGGAGATTGTGAGTATATGCATAGGAGATTGGTTGGTGAGTTTAAGAAGGTTTGATTTTGTTGGGTTACTCCTGTAAAGTTGCCTGGATGGGCTAAATAGTTAAGCACGAGAATTTGAATAGTTGTTTGCTAGATAATGATTTGGGCTAGATAGTTAAGCCCATAACTGAATCAATTGGTTTAATTGAATGAATATATGGATTGGGTTTATAATAAGCTGATGGAATTAGGTCGAATTGGACTTATCAAATACAAATTGAATTGGGTTTATAATATATTGTTGATAATCCTTTTATTGAATTGGACTTATAATAATTTGGTACTGATTTGGATTGAGTTTAGAAATTAAAGAATTGAGTATTGATACGGGCTGGACTAAATAGTTAGGCCCAAAGTTGTTTAGTTGAATTTACATTTGTGCTAGACTTGGATTGATTGATCTATGATTTGGTTTAGGCTTATCAAATTTGGGTATTAAAAATGATGAGTTGTGGTTTGATGGAGTTTATGTTTTCTTTGACCTTGTGCTAGACTTGCTTCAAATGAGGTTTTGTTACTTTCTTTTACACTCGAAGGATTAGTATTTTGGAATCTGATTCTTGGTTTGTTTTGGGCTCAATTTCTTCTTTTCTTGATATCTTGCATTATAAGATGATGAAAGTTGTTTTCTTAATTCTATTTTATTTGTAAGGTTGTATTATGCAATTGACAATTGGTGATCTTTGTATTTTTTTTATACGTTCAGTTGCACATCATGATATTGTTTTTGTTTTTGTTTGAGTTAACTCATTAAGATTGTTAGGTTATTGTTTTTGACAAAATATAGTGTTAATCGGTATAGTATATTTGTTTGGGGATTTGGATGATATATTGACTAATATGTTTATGATATGACAATGTGTCAAATGCTATGTTTCCCCAAAAGAATGGGTTGATTTACTTATGAATGACAAAATGTCATTGTGGATGAATTCTGAAATATCAAAAATAAATGATATTGATAAACTTTGATTCCTGAAAATTTAATCATCTGGAATTGCATCACTTAGAACTACCACACCTCTTTTTGTTTATTATTTCCTCTCTTATAAAGAAACTAAATAACATGCGGGTTGTCTTGCAGATGTGAGACACCCCTTTCACTAAAATAATTTTCCGGGTTAGTCTTGAAGAAATTAGGTGGTTTTGGAATGCCTAAAATAAGCTTGATATTTATCCATAAAAAATGTGATATGACTTTATGCACATTGATGACCTAATAGTGGCTTTTGTTACTCATATAGTTAAGAGTATCCGGTGATGCATGCTTGTATGTGATGTGTCCCCATTTGGGCATAGATGACGGAGAAGTCTTCATTTATATGAGAGAGACATACGTGCATGTATGTTCGGCACAGAGGTGGTGCGAATGTGGTATCGTATAAGTGATCAATCTATTAAAAATGAATCAAATTCAAATAAAAATGAATAATATGCGTAAGTCAATTGTACGAAGACAACTGTTTAATTAATAAATTACATTTATATTGTTTATAACCATTTTCATGCATAATGGCATGTCACGCCCCGATTTTCGAAAAAAACGAAAATCCCAAAATCCACGTAAGGTTATTCATTTCCCCAAAACTCGGGACGTGAAATTCAATAACAATAGAAACATTTAACAGTAACAACAACTTAAACATAATTTAATTACTGAAATAAATAAAAACTTTAACCAGGAAAAACTGACGTTGCTAGCCTCGCTAGCGGAACTCCAGTAACGTTGCTCAAAAGTCTCTAAACCTAAAAGGCTCATCAGCTACATTTACAAATGAATACCTGAGAAACAAAAGCTCACTTGGGTCAACAATAAAGTTGATGTAAGTAAATTTTCATCTCAAAATCAATAAATTTGCACGTGATAATATCAAACTAAGCACAAACAATAAACGACCACACCAACAGGTAGTTCCTCAATGAGGCAAATGTGTCATGCAAGAAAAACACAATTCAAATAATTTAGTTCCTCAACGAGGCAATCATGTCATCATCCCAATTAAGTAAATATGCATTTAATTGTACTTACATTGTAGAAGTTGATTATGGCAAGTCTGACCTGCAGAAATATTATTGGACTTGTCATCCTGCATGAAAACGGGTTACGAACAATATAAACGTAATTTATCACTTAAACAGGTGTCTTCATACAATATTTGACTTACGCATATTATTCATTTTTATTTGCATTTGATTCATTTTTAACGAATTGATCGTTTAGATGATACCACATTCGCACCACCTCCGTGCCGAACATACATGCATGTATGCCTCTCTCATATAAAGGATGACTTCTCCGTCATCCATGCCCAAGTGGGGACACATCACATACATGCATGCATCACCAGATACTCCTAACTATATGAGTAACAAAATAGTCACTCTTTGGTTATCAATGCGCATAAAGTCACGTCACATTTTTATGGATAAATATTAAAGTCTATCTTAGGCATAAAAATTTACCTCATTTTCGCAAAACTAACCTGAATGTTATTTTAGTTTCTCTATAAGAAATAGGCGCCCCAACTCCGAAAGACAACCCACAAGTTATTTAGTTTCTCTAGAAGAGAGGGAAAATAATAAACAAAAAGAGGTGTGGTAGTTCTAAGTGATACAATTTCAGGTGATTAAATTTTCAGGAGTCAAAGTTTACCAATATCATTTATTTTTTATATTCGAATTTTCTTCACAATGACATTTTTTCATTCATAAGTAAATACACCCATTCTTTTGGGGAAGCATAGCATCTGACACGTTGTCAAATCATAAACAATCTCATAAGGATATCCTCCCATTGTTTTTTGGGGCAACCTACATTTTTCATATATAAACTTTCTGTAACAAAATGGGGGATCAAAGCCCATTCAATGCAAGGAATTTAGGCTCCGTTACAAGTCAATTATCATAAGAATACAATTATTCAAATTGATCTCATCAAAATATAAATTTTCACAAATTAATTCCTCAAACATAGTTTCCTTCGCAAACAATTACTTATAATGAGGTAGATCTAATTTCTATAAAGTAAATGCAAAAGTATCTCAAGAACATGCATGATCAAAACATATCTAAACCCAAATACGCAAATAACACTAACTAAAGTTATGCTCTACCCTTTCCCAAACAAAGACATATACAAAATAACCATTGAATAATCACTTGTGAACAAATTCACCTCCTTATTCAAGCACAATATGATATACTACTAGACATGAGGCAAATATACAATTTTTTTATTGTTATTTTTAACATACAATACTGACTACTAACAATAAACATGAAAGTAAAACTATAGACAATAATCCAAGACAATCAATTAGAAGTATTTTAGCTTCAGTACGTATTTATCCCCAGTAAGTGAAAGCTCGACAAGTAAACAATTGTATTTGGGCTAGTGCTAGTCCCATGCCTCAGTTGAGTAATATTGCATTGTCCACTTACAGACAATATGTTCCTTCCCCATGCTCAACCAGAAACATCCTAATTGTAGCCCGTAACACAATCCCAAGAAAATCACGCTTCCGCACAACAAAACCAATACACCCTAATTTTAGTTACCACAACAATCCCATTAAAACCCAATTGTGATGTCGACATAAAATCAGTTTGACCCTTCAAGCGTCCTAGCAACCAACCTTATTCGAGAGATAAATTGTAACTTCATTCGGCTCCAAACAACATTTTTCTTTTACATCAAATGCCACCCAAGACAGACCCTAAACAACCATGTTTCCATCCCGAAATCATCAAATAAATAACCTTGCCAACAATACCGAAATGAACGAGCTGTCCTAACCGGATAGCTTGACCAATCATCACTCAAATATACATAACTCTCCATTTCATCCCAACCACACCATCTGATCCATTGTCCATAGAATTTCAAAGATCACACCACCAGAAACCCATTTCAAGCTTGCCACCGTTGCTAACAACTTGTTCAAACATTGAACTTTATGCACTACTAAGCACCGTTCCCTTACCTCACTACAAAATCAAGCACAATTTTTCAGCTCCAGATCCCAAAATTTACTCAAATCAACCATTACTCATCAAAATGAACCACACCCAATATTAAAAATCACAAATTTAACTCAACCCACAAAAACATAAACCTAAATTACAAGTTTTGCCCATCAAGAATAGCTACCCAACCTTCCACCACACCAACAATATATTGGGAATTTTCTATTCGCTGAGTTGGGAGTCGCCTTACAATTTAGGCAAGAATACTCTTACTCATGTAGAACCCATTTCTACAACAAATCATTACTCAAGGAACTAAATTAGTTGATGTATGTTTCTTTGTCTAGTAGATGCCAATTCTTTCCACCAACTTCTGTAAGCTTGACCTTAGCCTTTTACAATGTATATCTAAGACCCAAACTTTGGTCTAATCAGATTCTGCTTTATGAAAGATTTCTAATCCTATCAGAATCCAATACCACTTTATGCTTTAATCAGATAGTGCCGAACTCAACACCTTGTGCCTAATAGAAGATCTATTTAGATTTTTCTTCAAAACCATTTGAGATTCCAAAACGGATATGGTGTGAAAGTACAAGACATGAAATTGCAAACATGAGAATCTACAATATTTCATAGAATGATTTTATTAAAGAAAACATGACCCAGGTATCAAATTTGGCGCAATGAAACCATGAAGTGTAGTTTATATTCAAGTGGATAAAGCAGGTTTCAAAACACATGCACCTGCATTCACTCACAGAAAGCACATCTGCAGAATTTTCTTTTGACCCCATCCACTTCATTTATCTGAGGCATCAAATACGCTTTCATGACCATTACAACACCCAACCATAAGCGTAGATCCTATCAAGTTTAAAAACTTTTTCTAGTAGTGGAGAAGGGCGCCCTGGAGGTACTGTTGGGACTGCTTATATGTATCAGCACCTATTATGTCACAGTAAGACATTTCTAAGTATTTTGCTAAACTAATGTATAGAATGTTCTACTCAAGTAAATTCCAATATGCAAATATAAAGCATAATATCCATCCAAACATTAAGCATACTATCAATAGCAAATGCACATAAGTATACTCATGTAATCAAACATTCTTTGACAAACAAATGAAATCTATGAAGTAAATTCATACTTAACATACCTGTTTGTCGTAACTTCTGTATAAGATTCAACTGCTGTAAAGAAATCCAATAAATAGTTAGGATCGATGGTATCAGTATTTCTTGGGTTGAGTCGCGGACTAGGTCGCTCTCTTTAAGACGTTTCGCGGCTCTGCCCAAGATTGTGCTAGCAGTTTCATAGCCCCGCCGTCCCCAGGATAAAACAGCCCAGAATCTTCTCTGTCTTGTTCAAAAATGCACAATAATTGAACGGTATACAAATCACCCTTATCATCCTTATTTGCTCCGAATAAAAATTTCGTCGAAATAAATCAGCTAAAAAACAGATACAAAACCATGGACTGTTTTTCGCAAAAACTGTTTTTGCAAGACTGTTTCAGATTCAAAACAAATTTCGAAGAACATGATTTCGTAGAAGCAAGTCTGTTTTTGCAAGATCAGAATTGTATCTGTTTCAGATTCTGGAGAAGCTCATAAACTTGATTGCAATCACTCTGTTTTTGAAGATGTAAGAACTAGATTGCAATCACTCTGTGTTTGAAGATGGAAGAACTGGAAGAAGCAAAAATACTTTTGCAATCACTCTATGTGTTTCGGATTAGCTCATTAGCTCACAATCATACTCACTGCTCTGTTTCTGTTTTGCAGGAAAAACTGGAAGAAGCAAGCTGTTTTGAAGATATACTGCTGCTCAGTTTTCATCATTCTCTCAAGCAGAAAACGATATAACAATCACTCTATTTCTCTTTTGTTATGTGTTTATTATTTAACTCTGAAAACCGAAATGGTATTTATCATACAAACGAAAAACCGAGATAAGGACTAGATTCATTAGCAAGATCAAGTCGTGGGTTGAGGAGAAGATATGGTGGCGGATTTTTCGCCAAAAATCACGGAGCCAAGACGTGGTCTTGAGAGACCGTTTGGACTCAGTCCTCTTTAGAAATTGATTTTTCGTTTAAATAAAAATTTCAGCAAAAAGATGTTTTGCTTTCTAAATGATCCAAGTCCTAACTATCTTTTTATATACTATCTCAAAGAGATATATAGTAGATATGGGACTATTCATTAGAGTGTGTTACAAAGATCAAACCAGGGGAGAGGTCCAGGGTTCAAAACCATGAAAACACTTATTTGTTTTTCTTTTTAAAAAACCAAATTTCCAACAATCCCCCACTTGGATTTTTAAAAACAATTTTCATCGAGCAATCTGTTACATATAAGATTGTGCATAAACAAAATTGTCTTTCGACTTGAACTCTTGCGTAGTATTCATGCTTTAGAATATACTAGAGTAACTTGTAGTTTTGAACTCTATCTCTAACAGACATTACACGCACAACCTTACCAGGGTGAAGTCTAAAAAGCCTGTGCTTTACGGCAATGCACGTATATCCCAGTAAGTGAAGGCTCTAGGAATTTTGCCCACAAATTTCATAGGAAGCGGCCAAACTTCCACAATCACTTAGGTGAGTCTATCAAGAGTACTCCTGTACCTAGGTACTCCACTCCACATAGAGTATAGATCTCATTAAGAGTTTTTAACTCATCCTACTATCGCTTCAGGAATTCATGCTTTAATCTAGGAATGAGATTGTTATTTTTGTCAGCATGATTCACTTCATATCATTCACGACTTGTTATTACCCATTGAACCTATTTCTTGGGATCTCCAGTCTATAGGTTGGGTTACCATCATGAATGACTCATCCATCTAAGGGCTTTAGTCCCATTCCTTTCGAGGTTTTTGAAAACCTTTTCTCTAGCTAATCCTTTCGTCAAAGAATTAGCCGAGTTCGCATCAGTTCGTACATGATCCAATCTCACAGCACCAGTAGATAGAATTCTCTAACCGTACTGTGCTTACGACGTATTTGTCGTTTCTTGCCGTTATAATAACGGTTCTGTATTTTTCGCAATAGTCGCGGTACTATCGCACTGGATCAAGACAACTGGAATCAGTCTTACCCATACAGGGATCTCTGCTAGCAGGTTTCTCAACCAACCTGCTTCTTCACTAGCCGTAGCTAATGCTATAATCTCTGACTCCATCGTGGACTGTGCCAAAATAGTCTGTTTCTTTGACTTCCAAGAAACAACTCCACCAGCTATATTGAACATATAGCCACTGGTGGCTTTGGAGTCATCTGAAAGGGTGTTCCAATCAGCATCGCTATATCCTTCAAGGACAGCGGAAACCTTCTGTAATCCGAGGTTCGTAATCCTCTTAAGGTACCTCATGACCTTTTCAATTGCATCTATTAAGGCTCCTTGAAATTTAAGGGAACCCTTCTTTACTGAAAATACATAGTAATCGGGCCAAGAAGTTCATTTCTGTTTACTTCTCCTAGGCTCAGATTCTATGACTTTATCAGTTTCATGCATCCTTATCATAGGCACGTTATTTGAGGATATACCCCCACTATTCCTCGAAATAACCCCCACTATGCCTCGAAAATAAATGCAATTTATCTTTTCATGAAAAATTCCTTGAGAAACACAAAAAATCAGAATCCACAAAATTATTCTTAGCATGTATAAAAATATACGTAAGCTTCCCATTAAGGGACTTTTGAACTTCGGTCCTTCTAACTATTGTCAAAAACAGGTTTAGCTACCTTTTAGAATGCATATTAAATGACAGTCTTCTTGCTATCTGAAGATGACCATGCATTCAACTCTTAAGGACCCATAAAATGAGAATATCGAATAAAATACCCATTCTATTCATTTCGCTATTCTCATTTTTTTCTTTTAAGTTCAAGGATCAACTAAGAATATCATTAGAACACGTATCTTAAATTCAACTTCTGAATTTTTCAAACTTTGATGTAAACATCAAGCTATTTTTGTTCAGCCTCTGAGAATTTAGTTGCAAACTTTGATAACAAAGTTCCGCAACAAAATCAAGCAATAGCTTCAATTGATCTATATTGTCATCAACATCATCATCATGAGAACTTATCCTTTCCATAAGAATACATGTCCTCATGTGGAAGTCCGACCAACTTATGGTCTGAGCAAAATCATTTATGTATTGACATCAAGAACAAAATCCACAGGTCAATCTGTATATAAATGATTCCTTATAGCCTCCTTATGTCAGCTTAACATCAAACATCAACTATAACATTAAACACAAGGTTTTTCTTTCCATCAATAGTATTGATAATTAGAGGCATTCTAATTTGCACAATAGATCAATTATTGTTCTCACCAAAATAGACTGAATCATCCAAAATACATAACATAATTATCATATAACTGCATACTCATTATCTAAAGAGTAACATGCATAGATGATATTATTCACTTCTCACGAAATGTTCAAATGGAATTTAGTAATTCAGATTTCATGATATTCCAACTCAGAAAGCCTAAAATAGCAGCACTTTCATAGTTAAATTTCTATGAAATTTAATTTTAAATCATGGTGTTCTATTCCTCCAAGGTTTTAGAGTTTAGACTACATATTACATGTCAACATGTATGTATGTCAATCTCTAACTACGTTAATCATAATTAATATGATTTCAATATGGTAGTAAAGTCACCATAAAAATATCTTTAAAAAATACACAACATGGTAAACCACCATTATAGATAAAGATATATGATATTGCAAACGTAGTTGTAAAACTCTAAATCATGTGGATCTTTAAATATAACCCTCTTTCTAAACTTTTCAAATATTACCATGGATTGTGTCCTTGCATAGATTCTACCATAACCAATTTATAAAATAAATAAATGGAGAAACTTGCTTCCATCCCAATTTCACAACAAAACACTACTACCCAAGGATACATAAAAACATCATAGTGTAAACAAAACTAAACTTCAATCCTTGGAACAAATTTTGTTTAGGCGAATGAGATCCATAACAAACAGACACATTGAAGCAACATGGCAATAACATACACTTCCTTGAATAGTCCAACTTGTACAAAACAAGGAAAGTGTCTCATTCATGTATTTTGTTTGTCTCTTCAAAAGCAATATTTCAAAGCTTTCAAACATATCCTCATTTGTTACTTTTAGACTTATATGACCTTCATAAACATGGCTGCTACTCCATTTTTATGTTTGTTACATAACAGGAAAAGATTCTCAAACTCAATTGAAGGATTTTTCCCATCAACGAGCGTATAACTAATACATGAGAATCATGAGAATAAAACTTAATCTATAGCCATAAATAAGAGTCAAAATCAAAATACACATGATCATCCTTGCATAACAAAACAGTATGTCAATAAGCTTATAGATCACAATTTCTACTAAATTTTCTCATCAAAGTAATGTTTGCCAACCTATCCTTGGATCCCTTTGAATCAAGGAATAGTCCATAGCTAAAGTCAGTATCATAACTCAACTTCACTTCTAGTGTGCATTACTTTGTAGGAAATGAAGCATATAGATCAAAGACATATCATTGTTACCAACACTTGGATCAATTTCTAAAAGAAGCCTAAGTTCCTGACTCAGAAATTTTATGCTAACAAAAAGCATTGAGTTCAGAATATTAACTTTTCATTGCTAATCTATATATATCCATCTATATACGATTCACTTCTTTTACACTTAACTCAAATCTTATGTGTGATCACATGTGTGCATTCATGTATTACAAATATATGTAAACTTTGTTTAGCAATTCAGTATTTGTAATCATGGCAGAAAGAACTCGTCTTAAAATTGTTGGGACTGCTTATATGTATCAACACCTATTATGTCACAGTAAGACATTTCTAAGTATTTTGCTAAACTAATGTATAGGATGTTCTACTCAAGTAAATTCCAATATGCAAATATAAAGCATAATATCCATCCAAACATTAAGCATACTATCAATAGCAAATGCACATAAGTATACTCATGTAATCAAACATTCTTTGACAAACAAATGAAATCTATGAAGTAAATTCATACTTAACATACCTGTTTGTCGTAACTTCTGTATAAGATTCAACTGCTGTAAAGAAATCCAATAAATAGTTAGGATCGATGGTATCAGTATTTCTTGGGTTGAGTCGCGGACTAGGTCTCTCTCTTTAAGACGTTTCGCGGCTCTGCCCAAGATTGTGCTAGCAGTTTCATAGCCCCGCCGTCCCCAGGATAAAACAGCCCAGAATCTTCTCTGTCTCGTTCAAAAATGCACAATAATTGAACGGTATACAAATCACCCTTATCATCCTTATTTGCTCGGAATCAAAATTTCGTCGAAATAAATCAGCTAAAAAACAGATACAAAACCATGGACTGTTTTTCGCAAAAACTGTTTTTGCAAGACTGTTTCAGATTCAAAACAAATTTCGAAGAACATGATTTTGTAGAAGCAAGTCTGTTTTTGCAAGATCAGACTTGTATCTGTTTCAGATTCTGGAGAAGCTCATAAACTTGATTGCAATCACTCTGTTTTTGAAGATGTAAGAACTAGATTGCAATCACTCTGTGTTTGAAGATGGAAGAACTGGAAGAAGCAAAAATACTTTTGCAATCACTCTATGTGTTTCGGATTAGCTCATTAGCTCACAATCATACTCACTGCTCTGTTTCTGTTTTGCAGGAAAAACTGGAAGAAGCAAGCTGTTTTGAAGATATACTGCTACTCAGTTTTCATCATTCTCTCAAGCAGAAAACGATATAACAATCACTCTATTTCTCTTTTGTTATGTGTTTATTATTTAACTCTGAAAACCGAAATGGTATTTATCATACAAACGAAAAACCGAGATAAGGACTAGATTCATTAGCAAGATCAAGTCGTGGGCTGAGGAGAAGATATGGTGGCGGATTTTTCGCCAAAAATCACGGAGCCAAGACGTGGTCTTGAGAGACCGTTTGGACTCAGTCCTCTTTAGAAATTGATTTTTCGTTTAAATAAAAATTTCAGCAAAAAGATGTTTTGCTTTCTAAATGATCCAACCCGACCCGCCCGACCGGACGTACGGCGGCGGCGGGCGCGAGGGCCTATCTCTCCCCTCCTCATAAAAGAGTGGTACCCCCAAGGGGTCCAAACCCAAGTCCTAACTATCTTTTATATACTCTATCTCAAAGAGATATATAGTAGATATGAGACTATTCATTAGAGTGTGTTACAAAGATCAAACCAGGGGAGAGGTCCAGAGTTCAAAACCATGAAAACACTTATTTGTTTTTCTTTTTAAAAAACCAAATTTCCAACAGGTACTCATACACATCACTCAAGAACATTCTTTTCATCTTAATAAGAAGTTCCAATGACTAGGCGGATGTTTATGAAGATTCATGGTTCCTTTTGCATTGGACCTGAACCAACATTACTCTCAAATCCTAATGTAGCTAGTAACTCTACGACTTGATGTAATTGAAACGGGCTGCAATTCATATATCAAATATTAGATGCTCTAGCATAGCAATATGGAAGTAACAAACAGGTGCATAATTAACCCTGCTTCTTCAAGCAAACCAGGAAAGAAAGGAAATCCCAATATAATTGACCCCAATCCATAAATTCAGTTCTTAAAAGGCATTATACTCTGAAATCTAGCAAGACCAACTAGGGGAGAGTGGAAAGGATTCACTTGAGTGAAGAAAACTCACACTGAGTCATCAATATGGGCATTGAATTAGTCATGTAATGACTCTGCAAGGACCTGCCCGCTACTAGATAGATTGCAAAATTGGTTCCCAAATATGTAGCAACCCAAATATGCAACTAACATACACATCGTAAATCATACAACATGACCAACAAAAACTGTGTATTTTCCCCTTTCTAAAACACTAAACTTCTCTTTCAAATTACAATTCCAGCACAATGAAGCTTCTAATTATACATAGCTTCTAATTATACCTAGAATCAACACTAAATCACAAAAAAATCAAACGCCAAAAACACCATTCACAAATAATTCAAGAGACAAGCAAACACCTCCACGAATTCAATAACTAGAGATTTGGAAACATAAACATACATCTAGAATGGGAAACGAGAAAACTCACCAAAATCGCAAATCGCAAAAGATTACACAGCCAACGCAATTGTCCCATCATTATCTTGCCTGCGATCTCTCCAACGCCGCCAACACCTCTTCCTCGCCATCATTAATCCCACTGTGACCCCCCTTTTTTGTGCGAAAATCAAAGGGGAGGAAAGAGGAATGAGAAAAAAAAGAGAAATGAAGGATTTTGGGGCGGTGGAATTGGCTGCGAAGCTCGATCAGAGAGCGTGCTCGCCACCAATGAACAGAAGAAAAAAAACACATAAAAGGGAAGATGGAAGAAGAAAAGGGGTTTTTCTCTTTATAAGGTGAGTGGTTATCTGCCCCCACTGAAATTTCGAAGGCACCCACCCTCTAAACACACTAAATAAAACCCTAAATTTTGAAATTTAAATTCACTTAAATGTAACTCTATTTTAATTAATTCAATTTATTTAAATTAAATTTAAGAAATTTGGGGGTGTCACATTATATACAAGTTAAATGGAATCTCGTCTCGAGATTCGAATGTAAGAAAAGTTAAGCGAATTTCGAAAAAATACAATTGTCAAACGAAATAAGATTTTGAAAACACAAATTTCAATTGAACTTTTAGGTGCATAAATTTTTTTATTGCCATTGAAAAAGTACGAGTGTTACATGGCAAGTCCACTAATAATTTATGCAGGTCAGACTTGCCATAGTCAACTTCTACAGTGTAAGTACAAGTAAAGACATATTTACTTATTAGGATGACATGATTGTCTCGTTGAGGAACTAAATTCTTTGAACTGTGATTTTCTTGCATGACACATTTGCCTCATTGAGAAACTACCTGTTTGTGTGTTTGTTCATTGTTTGTGTTTAATTTTATGTTATCACTTGCTGATGTGTTGATTTTTGGGATGAAGATTATTCACACCAACTTTATTGCTGACCCAAGTGAACTTTTGCTTCTTGGGTACATTAGGAATGTAGCCGACTAGCCTTTCAGGTTTAGGAATTTTTTAGCAGCGTTACTGAAATTCTGTTAGTGGGGCTAACAAAGTCAGAGTTTGCTGGTTGGATTATTTTTAGTTTGTTTCAATTTTCCAAACTATGTTTTAGTTTTTGTTGCTAATTGTTATGTTGTTATTAAATTTTTCACGTCCCAAGTTTTGGGGAAACAAATAATTCTACGTGGATTTTGGGATTTTCGTTTTCTTCGAAAATTGGGTCATGACAGCTTTGGTTGGTGTTTCGCGGGGGCCCCAGTTGCAGATTTTGGACCACTTCAAACCATATTTGAGGTTTGTGTCCGCAAGGGCCTTGAACTGGACGTGTTATTTCATTCTGCTCTTGTTCATGACAGTCCTTCGTCTTGCTCTTGCTCGCAGATAACGTTCATCGGAGAATTCGCGGAGCCTACTTTGGGTACCTTAGCTGTCATATAGAGTTAGATTGTTTATGCGAGTTTTTATTTTATGTCGCATCAGATTCAAATGCTCGTAGTATGTAGTCTTTTGTATCTGCCTCAGTGCGCTCATTGTTACATTTGTCCAGTAATCAATACAATGTGTTTGCGTAATTCTTTTTTATTTCTTAAACGATTGCAAATGACATAAGTTTCTCAGAACTAAAACTCTATATTGACTATGGAAAGGAAAATAAACGACTAAAATATACTAATTGTTGGCGAAGAGAAGTCGATCCGGCCTTGAAGTGAATTCGCATGGCTCTTGTTGGACCATTGATACTTTCAGCTAACTGTCGAGCTTCGCTAATGTCTCTTAGGTTACTAAAGAGTTAACCTTGTGTTGGAGTTAATTTCCGCGCCGATGGATTGTTGTGGGGTTGTACTCCCGCCTGTATTGACCTCTCTGTTCTGTTGGGTTGAAAAATGGATTGCTCTTGTACCATTTGAACCTCCTTCGTATTTTAAATGAGCCACCGTTGTTGGGATCTCGTGCGAGTAGAATGATGCGTCCATAGTCACTAGGTTTGGCTCTAGTTTAGATTGCGTTGTTGGATTCAGTTGGATCTAGGAACATTCTATTTGCTTCAGTGCAACATAATGGCAGCCTCGTGTCATAGGATGGTCCCTATGTATCGTTCCTTCATAGTAGTTAGCAGTTTACTTAACGCACTAGTGAAGGGTGGAGACTACTGCTTCCATCTGGTGGAGTCGTGGTCTTCCCAAGATAAGGTTGTAGGTAGAAGGCGCGTCTACTACCATGAAGTCCAAGAACATGACATTTCTCAGTTGTGGCTCTCCTACCACTACTGCTAACCTTTTCTTCTTGATCAGAAAACATTTTTTCCACTGAATCCAATAACGGGTAGTATGAGGACGTCAGGTTTTCCTCATTGAGGTCCACACTGCGGAATGGGTTGTAAAATAGGACGTTGAGAAAGTTTCTCGTGTCCACCAGAGCCTTATTCACCTCCCACCTTGCAATGGAGACCGATATGACGAGAGCGTCATTGTGCGGTGCTCGAACTCCTTCGAGATCCTTGTCTGTAAAGGTTAAGATGGGGATGGGGCTTTGCACTCTCGAGTAATAAACACATTTGTCCTCATCTGTGGGTTGTCTGCAAATCCAATAGAGTCTGCTTGTGGGATTTGTTTGAATGGTCTTCATCTGATCCGACTCCATGAATGACATAGATTACACCAGAGTCTCATTCTCAATCTCCTTGACTGACTCCCCCCCCCGTCCCTGGGTCATTCTGGTTGCTTCTCAAAGACCAGGAGTTCCTTTAGCTTGCCCCTGAAATCCAGTACTCGATCTCGTACCTTAGACTTTTGCAGTCATTGGTGTCATGGCCACCCTCCTTGTGGTATGAGCAGTACTTGTTGTCACGTTTGGAGGGGTTTCAACTAGGGATGGCAACGGGGCGGATTGGGGCGGATTTAAGCAAATCCATCCCCGCCCCGCTGAGAATTGCGGGGATTAAAATCCGCCCCGCATATCCGTTTGGTATTATTTTTCAAAACCGCCACCGCCCCAGACGGATTTGCGGATATCCGCCCCGCCCCGAATATCCGCTTGAAATAGGTAATCCCCAACCCGCCCCGACCCGACCGATATAATTTTTGGTTTTTTTTTTTCCTCAGAACACTGGGATGAAAATCTCTGCAACAATACAATTACAAAATTACAAAATTACAAAATTACAAAATCAGATATCTGAATCTCATAAACAAATTACAACGAATTACAAAAAAAAAAAAACCGATCTAAGAATTACAACAAATTCGATATAAAATTACAACAAATTACCAAAAAAAAATTACAACAAATTACCAAAAAAAAATTACAACAAATTCGATATAAAATTACAACAAATTTCGAGATCTGATGAGTTCGAAATCGAGATCAGATCTGATCCGATGAGATCGAGATCAGACCAGAGATCGAGATTAGATCTGATATCGAGATCAGATCTGATGAGATCGAGATCAGACCAGAGATCGAGATCAGATCTGAGATCAAGACCAGATCTGATGAGATCGAGATCAGACCAGAGATCGAGGTCAGATCCGATGAGATCGAGGTCAGATCGGATGATCGAGGTCAGATCGGATGATCGAGCTCAGATCTGATGAGATCGAGGTCTGATCTGATGAGATCGAGCTCAGATCGGATGAGATCGAGGTCTGATCTGATGAGATCGGACAGGTCAGATCAGATCTGATCTCTGATCACATCTGAGATCTGATCTAAGATCAAATCTAATCAGATCTTAGATCTGGGAAGGAGAAGGAGAAGGAGAAGGAGAAGGGGCGACGACCTCCTTCGCTGTGATCTTGATCTTCAAATAGAAAGCTCTCTGAGATGAAGGGACGAAGAGGACCAGGGGAAGGGAGGGGATCACCGCGAGGAGGAAGGAGGAAGACGCAGCAACAGCAGGAAGAGGGAGGAGGATGGATCTTCCTTGCGATTTGCGAAATCTCAGCAGAAGGGAGGAGTAATCACTTCGTCTTCGAGTGTCTGAGAAGGAGATGAAGGGACGAAGACGACCCTTCGAGCTTCGGCCTTCGACGACCTCCGCCTCCGCCTTTAACCTCGCCTTTGCTAATCGCTGTGACAGGGGGAGAATGTGAGTGAGGGGGAGAATGGCAATGGCGGGGAGAATGTGAATGAGGGGAGAATGTGATTTCACTATATCTGAATAACTTTGGTTTTTATATTGGATTAACGTGTAATTTCACTAATTTAATAGAGGGTATTCTAGTAATTTTATTACTTAAACGGATATCCGCGGGGCGGATATGGCCAAATCCGTATCCGCCCCGAATAGTGGACGGATATTTTTTGGATACCCAAAACCACCCGAAAATTCATTCAACTAAATCCAAAACCGCCCCAAACGGATTGGGTGGGGCGGATATCCGTGAAAATCCGCCCCACTGCCATCCCTAGTTTCAACACTGCTTCGAGGGTCACTTCAGATCTTCCCAGTTTTTCATGAAATTCAGGACGTCCGATAGAGAGTCATGGATTTGGATCCAACGTAGTTGGACGCTTTCTCTAGCTTGGCCTGGCCAGGGTCTGACCTGTGATCATTGCGCTTTCACTTTCACTTTCTCTTTTCTTCATCATCTCACATTCTTCCCTCATTTTTGTCCTTAGGAACGGAGGGCTTCTTTTCAACTTTTGTTTCCTTCTTCACCGTTTTCATATCTTCTAAGGTGATGTACCTCTGAGCGCTTTCTGTCATATCCAAAGGGGGTTCCAAGGTGAGGCAGTCACAAAGTTTTCCCTCATTTAGGCCCGCGGTAAATGCCGTCACGGTTGTCTCGATGCTGCAATCACCAATGAGTGTCAGCTTGTCGTTGAAGCGCATGACATACTCTCTGAGTGTCTCATTGGATCTCTGTTTTAGATAAAGTATGTAATGTGGGCCTTTCCAAAGACGCTGACTTCCAACAAAACGCATCAGAAACTCCTTCACCAGCGTCTTGAATGAGTCGATCGAATTTGGTGGGAGGCTGTGGAACCATGTTAGTGCTGACTTCTTCAGGATGGTAGGGAAAGTTATGCACACCACCGACTCATATCCTTCTTTGAGTGTCATATGTGACATATACTCTGAAATTTGCTTCCTAGTTGAAAGCAAAAAGCTGTCGTAATTGCCCATTTGAAACTGATGCCTTAGCATGGCTTACGAGTATTGAGGATAGATGTGAGACATGTGGTCTTAGCAAGCTCTAAGAATTTGAGTCCATCTGGCGGACTGCATTGGGCGGGCTTAGAACCGCTTGGGCCGGATCAGTGTTAGGCTGACGCAAGGGCCTGTTATCCCTCGAGATCGTCATGACACATGTACGATGCAGAGGAGGGACCATTTTGGTGTATCATCAGTTGAAATGCATTTTTGAAGATTTTTCCAATGAAACCAATGATCAATACAAACACTAAAATTTTAAATATATATTATTGCTAAATAACGTATAATGCATTTCATGTCTTTAGTATTTTTTAAAATAAATGAGACAAGTCGATTATCCCATGAAAAAAGATGAGACAAACATTTTAATCCACATTTAAACAAAAATCATGAACTTCATGTTTTGGCGAATTCAAGGTTTAGGGAAAAACTCACTCTCGACATTTGAATTATTTTTCCCAACTGAATCAAATTTTGACCGTGTTTAAGCTTAAAGTTTATATTATATATTTTTACCTTATAATATATTTGCACTTTAAAACTAATTGAGGGCAAAATTGGAATGGTGATGAGGGTGTTAAGTACATTATATTTAGCAACAAAAAACGTACTTGGAATGCCAACGACACAGGGAATACCCTAGTTTATCTTACAAATCAGAATGGTGTTTGGGTCGGACATAAAAGATGATCAAGATTGAAAAAAGTTTTGGAATATATTGATGATGGAGATTCATTATCAATAATGACATTTTTGTAAATAAGTTGCAAGTAGAAGGTCAATGAAATTGAACAAAAAGTTGCAGGAATGTATATGTGGTAGAAAGATAAAAATTTGTTTTTTTTAATGCAAAGCGTCATAACTACCTATTTTGTTTTAAATATGCATTTTCACGCCGTATGCATTTTTCCAAAAAAAAAATAATTGTAACCTATTACACCTCACGTCGTTAGTATCAATATTAATACACATTCAAGCAAAGACCATAAACACCCTATTTTGGAAAATCAAAGTTTGTGGATGATTAATTGTGGCAGTTTTAAAATGTGTGTGTTTTTTTTAATTATTTAAAATTTTAACCAAGTTTGACCTATTGCCGCAATCCATCTTTTATCATGTCAATGGCACAGGAAATACATTAGTTTATCTTAAAAATCAGAATGGTGTTTAGGGTTGGAGATAAAAGATTTTTTTTTTTTTTTTTTTTTTTTAAAAGGCAAGCGTGCCGCCGGTGGGTATAGAACCCAAGACGTGGGGGTTAAACCACCACAGCCTTAACCATCCAACCAGGCTACCATTGGCTTGGAGATAAAAGATGGTTAAAGGTTGCGGAAGATGTTGATGGTAGAGATTCACTATCAGCAATAACATGTTTGTAAATAAGTTGCAAGTGGAATGGCAAAAAAATGAACAAAAATGTGAAAAGTTGGTGAAGTGCATATGTGGCAGAGAAATAAATTTTTTGTGTTTTTTATATGATTTATAGTAAACTTCGTATTGTCATAATTATCTATTTAGTTGTCAAATTTTAGTAAATTTTGTACGGTTGAAATGCATTTTTGAAGATATTTCCAATGAAACCAATCATTAATATCCATATAACAAATCAAATGGCGTTTCAGGTTGGAAACAAAAGTCGGTTGAAATTTATCCAAACATAAAAGTCTGATGGATCACATAGAGGGGGAAGGGAGGGTGTTTGACTGAAATCTATTTTCACACAGGACTAAAATATTTATGGCCAAAATTGAAAATTTTTCTCCTATCACACACATTTTTCTATCCATGAGCATAATAATTTTAGTACTAGAGGCACACAGAATACCCTAGTCTTATAACAAATCAGAATGGTGTTCAAGGTTGAATATAAAAAATGGTTAAGATTTAACCAAACATAAAGATCTAACGGATCACGTAGAGGGAAGTTGGAGAAAGAAGTTTTTTGTAACTTTTATATCACAACCTACTCTAACCATCACACATCTAAAGGTTCATATTGAATTTGAGTGTCGAAGGCACGATAAATACCATAGTCTATATTACAAATGAGAATGGTGTTTGGGGTTAGAGATAAAATACGGTTGAAATTTACCGAAACATAGACATCTAACGATCCTAGACAATTTCTCATATTTCAATATCTCTTACACTCTTTCAATTTCTTTTAACACTTTTTCATCTCTCCCGCTTTCAATCTCTCATATTTCAAGTATAAGTTCATTTTTATTTATTAAATTTTTTTACTAAATCTATTTTGATTTGGGCACATAAATTTATAGTTGGGTGTTTTTGAGTATTTGACATTGTGTGCAATTTCAAATATGTTATGAAATACATTTTATAAGTGGCTTTGTAATTGAACTTTTATGTTTTCCAATTGATTTTTTGGGCAAAGTGAGTGTGTTCATGGTGACGTAGTTAAATACGAGTTGACATGTCATGAAGTTTATTACAAAAAATCATATCGTCTAGTCTCAAATAACATATCTCGAAAAAAAATACTAAGTGCATCTCGATGAAGATCCATGGTTAAAAAAAAAACTCATCTTCTTCGCTCACCCCTACCATATTCCCCTTCTTCTCATCCTTTTCGCAATTATGATCATGACGACTTCATGGTTCGAAGGCCTGAACTATAACCCATGCCTTTCAAGCTTTGGATTGCTTCCAAGACTAGCATCATCTGCTTTCACTTGATTCTTTACCACTATATGTTCATTTGCCACCTCTCCAACATCATTCAACTTCAAACTACTCTCTGATTCAACCATCGTCGAAACTTCATTGACCCCCTTTTTCTCTTTCACATCATTCCCACAATCCACACCATCACCCCCAACTCCATTCTCCCCTATCTCGACCAAAGTTCGCTCCCCACAATCAAGATTGCAACTTTTAGAACCCCGACCAAAGTAACCTTCCCATTTCCTTCTCAATCAAAAGCCATCAACAAGATTGGTTTTTGCTTCCTCACCAACCTCTCTTTTATTTGCTCAAGCTCCTTGGTTAGTTCTCAATTATGCCTATGAAACAAGCAACTTTCCCCGGCTTGGAATCACAACCCCATCACTCTCAAATTGATTTATTACCCAACTCCAAATACAATTCTTCTTCTATACACTTCAATTACAGTGTACAAACCATATCCATGGCGATGGCTTCTTCGAACCCCTAAAGCTTCTATTTATTCCCCAAATAGAGCATTAGAGAAGAAAACATATTAGAAGAAAAACCCACTGAAGACACTTAATGGAGGAGTTAGTTCTTGTGGCAAGCAAGCCTTGTTTTGGTCTCCCAGCTACCCACCCTGCTTATTTTGCCGTTCATTTCTATATTCGATTTGCAAACGCACCATACGATTCAGTTTTAAATACCCAGATAAAGGAAAAATCTTTAATTGGGTTGGTTTTGATTTTTGTTTTGCTCATCTTCGAGATGGGTGAATTGAAAAAGAGAGAGACAGATGAAGGGGATGAGGGGATAACGATGGAGTGTGATCTAAATGGTGGAAGGGGTGGCAGTGTGTTGGGGAGCTTAACCGGCCTAAATAAACAGGCTAATTTGACTCACTTGTAATAATCGCAAGTGCACGATGTCTAACTGGTAGACAACGGCAAGTACGGTTCAATCCCACAAGGAAAGTGGATGCAATTGAATTTTAGAATTTATCTAAACTAATTTACAGAAAAATGGGGTTACAGTGTTTTTTAAAACTAAACTAAAAATAAATTAAAAATAAGAAAAATAAAATAAAAGGAAAAGATGGATGAGATGAATTTTGTGGGGTTTGGACTCACCGATGAGTAAACAAATATATTTAAATCTAAATTACTGAACTTATAAACGAGAAGCTTTAGGGATGAGGATCCCTTGCTTGCATCGAAGATGTGATCATTAAAATCCAATTCCAATCATATCAAGTTTCCGTCAAACATTAACAATTTATCTCAAACAAATAAACTCTTACCAAACATTAAGTGTCTTTTTAAGGCACACTTAATCAAAGTCTAAGCTTAATAATTTTTAGCACATGCTTTGAATATTGATAAAATGTGAATCTAACTACCAAACATATCAAGTTTTAATCGAACATGAAAGGTGAAAGCAATTTATCAAATTTCTGAAATAAAATTGTAATTAACAATTAAGCATTTAAGTCAGTAAAATAAATTATACAACCCTTTTGATTTGTCGCCGCCTCGGTGCGGTGGTACTCAACAGTGCATCCAGGCGGTACACAACAAGCTCGGGGTGCTCAACATGAAACAGGAAGTGCAAATAGCCAACTATTTTGAAAAACAGTTGGCTCCCGCCTAAAACTCATGCGCTTTCTTCTCCAGCGAGCAGCGCCGCTTGCGCTGCCTCATTTTTGCTCTTCGCGAGCTCTTTCCCCCTCCGAACGGCTCGCGTTGCTCTGTTTCGTGGCGGTGTTAGCGGTGGGAAGTGGCTCTGGTGGCGGTGATGGCGGCTCGCGTTGCTCTGCTCCTTCGTCTTCTTTTTGAAATCAGTTAACAACTGAAAATGGAGGGAAGAGACCGCCTGCGCAAGGGCGCTGATGGAGGGCCTGCTTGGGTGAGCGGGTGTGCGTCTGGAGCTGACCGGCGTTGGGTGGTGGCCGGTATACGAATAGAGACTGAGAGAGAGCTCAGTGTTGGTTGCTGCTCGGGCTGCAGCATGCTGTCTGTCCGGCTGTGCGTACGGTGTGGATGGTTGGGTTGTCTGGAGGTGGTGGTGGTTATGGCGTTAACAGGGAAGGTGGCGGAAAGAGCAACAGGAGGTCGTGAAGGCTGCGAGGGAGGAAAACATGGATGTGCTCCATGTTTCTCCTCTGTTTTGTGCGCGAGGTGGTGATGGTGGGGGCGTCTGATGGTGGTGCTCGACGGTGTGGATGATGGTGGTGCTCAGTGGTTGGCTGTTGGACGGTGGTGTGGTGAAGATTGATGGTGGTGAGATGGGTGTAATGAAAATCACTTTGTGAAGGAAAGAGGATTTGTTTTTGGCTATTGAGGCTTGATTTCCTTCTCCTCATTCTCTTGTTCTAATTTATTTCCCTTGTATTTATAAATAACTAGAAAAATAAATATGGATAACTTAAAGGGGAGGATTCAATGAATGATTTAAGGAAAAAATCAAAACTGAATATGGGATAATTGGGAGAATATTCTTTGGGTTTGATTGGGCTTGGCCTTGGGTTTGGGTTTATGGGTTTAAGTAAATGGCTCAAGTTATTTTCACCTCCACTTTCTCTGAAATCACCATTTGGGATTGTTCATTGCATTTTTCTCTGATTTCTTCATTACAGCTCCACATTCTACAAA